>JAVJIF010029892.1:0-291764 GCA_038442645.1 Agave tequilana | reverse complement strand
AGACGAAGAGCTTGATAGAGACGATCCATTCTGGGAGTTCATCGGTGAAACAAAAAAACCTCAAAACCAGCAAGATGATGAGGAAATAAGTGATGAAGAGGAAGAGCAGAAGAATGAAGACGATGAATCTGCTTATGATGGTGATAATGACGAGGATTAGGATTTCCTGATCTTCTGATATTCAATTATATTTTGTCTTCTTTTAAAAGCTTTTAATTCTATTTTTTTTTGTAAGGTCTCTTTCTCAATATATTAACTTATAAGCTCTTTTAATTACATATCCAAACTGCGACTGCTGCTCTTAAACACTGCGACATAGTCGCAATCCTACTACGAATGCAATTTATGGTCGCAGTAATCATTTATCAGTTCCCAATGCGACTTTGGTCGCAATAATGTACTGTGTTTGGAGTTCAAAGTAATTTAAAGTTATAGTGTATTAACTTTTAAACTGTTTTGGATAACTGAACAGTCACTTAGGAAGTATACAATTTTGGGAAAAGATAGAAAAATATATTTGAGAGATATTCACGTGGTCCGAGAGCTTAAACCTTTTGGAATTCCGGGATTAAAAATATATAAAGGGTCATGAGCAAAGGATTAAAAACATACCATCCTCTTCACCGGAAAGAAGCCAATACATTCAAACAATGTCTTCACCATCACCACGTCTTCACGGAAAGAAGCCAATCATCAAATGATGATTTTATGTTTAGTTCTGAAACAATGTCTCGCTATGGGTCAGAATCTGAGCTTGATACAGACGACCCTTTCTGGGAGTTCATTGATGAACCAAACACAAACATGAAGAGGAAGAAAGCGACGATGAGACTGTACCTGAAGAGGAGGAAGAGACAGAAGACGAAAGCGATACAGAAGACGAAAGCATGACTCTTGACGACGAATCTGATTACTATGGTGATGACGACGATTAGAAGTTAAAAAATTGTATTTTGTTTTTCTTTTAAATATATATAAATCAAATTGAGTTATTTATGAGAGTTTTTCTTTTTAAATATATATAAATCTATTTCTAAAGTTATTTGTGTGAATTACATTTTTTACTACTATGTATCGGTTGAAATACTGCGACCATGGAGGGCAGACTTAATAAATACAATGCGACCAAGGTCGCAGTTGCTGGTCTTTAATCTTAATCAACAACAACACTGCTACCTTGGTCGCAGTTTCTGACCGCATCAGACAACAGACAACTTTTCATTTTTCATTTAGATTCAAAAAAATGACTTAATCCAAAACAACACTTAATAAAACAATAACACGGCGACCTTGGTCGCTATGCATGTTAATCTAAAGGAAAACACTTACTTAACGTACTGCGACCAATGTCGCAGTCCATGTAAAGCGACCTAAGACTGCAGTTGTTGGCCATCTTTATCAACAACAACACTGCGACCTTGGACACATTTACCATGTACACTGCGACCATCTTTATCCTTAACAACACTGCGACCTTGGTCGCAGTTAATAATTATATTACTTCACCCTTAAAAATTTTTAAAATGAAAGGTTGCGACATTGGTCGCAGTTGCTGGACGCAGACTTAATAAATACACTGCGACCCTGGTCGCAGTTGCTGGACTTTAGTCTTACTCAACAACAACACTGCTACCTTGGTCGCAGTTTCTGACCTTAATATTAATAAAATAAAGCGACCTTGATCGCAGTTGTTGGTGTTTAGTCTTAAAAAAATACAAAGCGACCTTGGTCGCAGTATGGTCTTTACGAATCAACAACATCACTGCGACCTTGGTCGCAGTTGGTGGTCTTTATAAATAATCAACAACAACACTGCGACTTTGGGTCGCAGTTGATGGCGCAGTCTTAAAAAAATAATCTCCAATCTTGGTCGCTATTGCTGGTTTTCAGTCTTAATCAACAACAACACTGCGACGATGTGACACGTCACCGCAACAGTTGCTTAGTCGCAGTCTTTGGTCGCAGTGTCGACCCTGGTCACAGTAGTTACTGTTTGCAATGTATCTTATGCGACCTTGGTCGCAGTGTCATCTATGATCATAGTTTTTTTCTTTGCAATGCATGGCTGCGAAAAAGTTCGTAGTTTATTAAAAAAAACAAATATGCTTTTTATTTATGTCCAGGCATTTATCTCCAGGAATGTGCAAATGATACAAAACGATCTCTTATACAATAAGATTGAAGTGTTACAAATACAGCAGTACAAAAGAAGACTAAAACATCAAAAAATCCCTTGTTGACTAAGAGCAATCTTCTTCTTGAGCTCTGGTGGCAGCAGAATCAATAAGATTGAGTGTTACAAAGAAGACTAAACATCAAAGTAGCCAAGAAGATTAAACATCAAAAAATCCCTTGTTGACTAAGAGAAATCTTCTTCTTCAGGTCTGGTGGCAGCAGAATCAATAAGATTGAGTGTTACAAAGAAGACTAAACATCAAAGTAGCCAAGAAGACAAAACATCAGAAGAGCCAAGAAGAGCCCTTGTTGACTACTAAGAGCAAATTCTCCTGGAGGTCTGGTGGCAGCAGAATCTTTCGTTTATGAACATCTCTTCACCAGAAGATTATCCAGTGAGCATGGAGTTTCCTCGATGTGACTTCTGGGGTAAGAGAGGGAGAGTGAGACCTCACAAGGTATGCTACCCACCACTATATCCACCACATCCCCCGCCGCCATACCCACTCTGACCATCCGTTACCAGCAAGCTTGACTGGTGCATCAAGTCAGAGCAGATCTCGGTGAGGATTAAGTCCTCGTCAGGGATCATGACTTCTTCCCTTGTGAACGACGAGGACCATGACTTCTTCCCTTGTGGACGATGAGGTCTATGACTTCTTCCCTTATGGACGAACATCGATAAAGTTCGTCAATAGGGTCATCTTCATCCATGGAGGCAGGCCCCTGTTAGAGACTCTGAAGAAGACGAAAATTCTCCGAGCAATTGCTCTCGAAAGAAAACAGTCTAATTATGGACTGTTAAAGGGAGAGGGTGAGCCCTATTTATAGGCAGCCCATAATAACCATAATTAATGGTTCATTAATCAGAATCGTCGGCATTAATCGTCTCCAACCGCCAGCGCCGGTTGGCATTAAAAGACATTAACGCCTAAACCCATGAAGAACCGACGCGTAGACAACCGCTTCGGGAAACAACGAATGGTGCGGGGTTCGTCAACATAGACTTGACGTTAAAAGATCTCATAAAATCTTTATGACAGGTCGCGTCTCACAGACTGACTCCAAGTCGCATCAGACAACAGACAACTTTTCATTTTTCATTTAGATTCAAAAAATGACTTAATCCAAAAAACAACACTTAATAAAACACACTTACTTAACGTACTGCGACCAAAGTCGCAGTCCATGTAATGCAACCCTAGATTGCAGTTGCTGGCTATCTTTATCAATAACAACACTGCGACCTTGGTCGCATTTAACCATGTACACTGCGACAAAAAGACTTTGGCTAAGGTCGCAGTTTAAATGTACATTGCGACCAAAGACTCTGAATACATATATCAAAAAAAATAATTACTTAACGTACTGCGACCAAAGTCGCAGTCCATGTAATGCAACCTAGATTGCAGTTGCTGGCTATCTTTATCAATAACAACACTGCGACCTTGGTCGCATTTCACCATGTACACTGCGACCAAAGACTTTGACTAAGGTCGCAGTTTAAATGTACAATGCGACCAAGACTCTGACTACATTATATACAAAAAAAATTAAACTATAAAGTAGAATTTTATCGCAGGCTGAAAACATTGATCTGAAAAGATTTTATATTTTAAAAAAAAATTTATCCCAGGCTGAAAAGGAGAAACTACATCTTTCAAAAAAAGAGGTAAAGAAATAAGGCGAAAAGTAATTTATATCCTATAAAGAGCGGCAAAATAAAAGGGGGAAAAAATAATAATAAACAATAAGAAAAAGTTATCATAAGGGGTATTTGGTAATTTAACTTCTCCCTAAAAGCGGGCCGCAAGTCAGTTGAGGTGACAACTCGAGCCACGTCACCGCAGGCTGAGAGAGTAGATCTTGTTCAGAGTCTCTAACAAAAATTAGTTTTTATAGGGTTTTTAAATGTTTAGATCATAATGAAATGTGTAGAACATTTGAAAACTAACCAACTCACTATTTAGGCCGTTCGTTTTTCCCCTACTTGATGGATGGGCAAAAGTATTTAAAACACTTGATTTTGATTTATAGATACTTGAAATAGTATAGATCAACTTCAATGGAGTAGATCTTGTATTCGAATGTTGGAGGGTTGAATTTGAGTGGGAAGGATCCGGGATCAAATCCTTTTGAAAGGATACAAGTCTATATATATATATATATATATATATATATATATATATATAGGGGTTATCGTACCTCAGCCGGCCGGCTGAGAGAGTTCTCTCAGCCGGCGGACGTGTGGCAACATCACCGCCCCATATCTGTCATAAATTTGGCCGACAAAAACCTGAAAAATCCCGCCCAATTTAATGTCAGTCACCTCAACATTGTATTTTCCGAAAATACCCTCCCTAACAACTTTTTACCTTATGTAAAAAAGTTGCCTTTCAAAAAAATTTACAGCTCTAAAATTTCAACCAATCATTTTGATCCAATTAGTTCTTTTATTTCACAAATTTGATCCGTTTTTTAAAAAATATATTGCAACTGATGGCGCCTAAGAAATCATCCGTCGAAAAAGGTACTACAAAAATGATATTTTCAAAAAATTTTAGGGTTTGTGTATTTTAATAGTTTTAAATTTTTTCCAGATTTATTTCCGTTTAAGTTTTTTTATTTTTTTTTAAATCTTTGGACCATGGTCGCAATTAAGAAAGAGATTTTGAAACTTTTGATGACGACTAAATTTTTAAATTTATAAATTTTGTAACACGACGATAAAGGTCCTATTTTTTCAAGTTTTTTTTATTTTCCTTCTATTTTTACTATGTCGCAGTATTTTCGAAAAAGTGATGTCCATACACTGCATGCGACCTCGGTCGCAGTTAATAAAATTATAGTTTCAGATTTGTGGGACTTTGGATTTTTTTTTTTTTGGGACCTTTCCTTGTAGACGAATGTGACGTTTGTCGCAGTATATGAAACTTACTTTTTTTTTCTTACATACTGACGACATGGGGTCGCAGTTGTTTCAATATGAGTTGTAATCTCTTGCGACCAAGGTCGCAGTGTATTTAACATCATTTGTTTTATCATACTTGGGTCGCAGTTGTTTCTGATTGCACTGTAGTCTTATGCGACTTGGTCACAGTGTCGACTTGGGTCGCAGGTGTTTCTGATTGCACTGTAGTCTTTTGCGACCTTGGTCGCAGTGTGGTCTAGGGTCGCAGTTGTTTCTAATTGCACTGTAGTCTTATACGATCTTGGTCGCAGTGTCGACCCGGGTCGCAATTGTTTCTGATTGCACTGTAGTTATGCGACCTTGGTCGCAGTGTTCACCCGGGTCGCAGTTGTTTCTGATTTCATTGTAGTTATGCGACCTTGGTCGCAGTGTCGACCCGGGTGCAAGTTGTTTGTGTTTGCAATGTATGACTGCGACTGAGGTCGCAGTTTATTAAAAACAAATATGCTTTTACTCCCTTATAATTTTTAAATAATCATTGGTCTAAACTGTTTAATTTTTCTTCCTACGTAGGTAAACAACAGATAAAGGTTCGTCCTCTGAGATCAAACCTAAAACCTATGTGTGAGTTCATGAAGAAATTTAAAAAATACATTCAGGCAGATTTCGTAGAGGCGATCAAGAATACCCCATTTGGCCCAATCTTCATGGCGTTCTACAATAAAGAATTTGGGCTGAAAAAGGTCTAAAATCAAACGTTGATGTACTGCGTATTTTAGACCAGTATGATAGGGATACAAGGACCTTTAGAATTGGGGGCAAACAGATTGAGTTAACAGTGGAGGATGTTGCCCTAACTTTTGGTCTACCTATCATTGGGGCAGATTTTGTGATGAATAAGACATGTACGATGAAAGATAGAGGGGTTATAAAACATTATTCCCCAATATAAAGAAGATCACTAAAGTATCTATTGAAGATGCTTTGGATGATCTTTCTGATCAAGAAGAGGAGGAGGAGTGAAGTAGATGTGACAAAGGTGAACAGCTTGAGCAGCAAATGACTTTACATGAAATTACAAGAGACATGCACAGACTTGCAGCTCAAGACTTTACCACAATAATAATCCTATACATGTCGGCTACTCTTTTCTTCTCTGGCAGTAAATGCACGGTGCCGTGGTATATTGTGGAACAGATTGCCAATATGCAGCTGATGAGGACAATATGCTGGGCAAAAGCTGTTTGGCAATTCCTGATTGAGTCAATGGACATCTTCAGGCACACACGTACGAGCTGCAAGGATGCTCTGTGCAAATTATTGTAAGTACAAATCTCATATTTGGCCAACATTGTATGAAATTTACCCAAAAAATTGTGAATATTTGTGTAAACTAATTTAATTTTTCATTTTTGCAGTATTGGCTATGTGAGAGCGCTCCTATTTTTGAGCCGAGGTCTGGTTTGGAGGACATAACCCCACGCGCAGTAAGATGGGACCTCCAAAATATTAGCAGATCTATACTTGAAGTTGATCTAAATGAGATTGACAGGAATATTGTAAGTTAGACTTCTTTTTATGTGCAGTACCAATACAATGCGACCATGATCGCAGTTTTGAGCTGCACGTTTCGCAGTTCGTTTTGTGCCTGACAAACAATGTGCAACCATGGTCGCATTCTCCTGAAAATACCTTTTACAAATAATGCGACCATGGTCGCAGTGTTGAGCTGCATGTCTTGGCAGATAAATTTGTGTAGGACAAACATACTGCGACCATGGTCGCATTCTTATCATAAATACTTAATAAATAAACTGCGACCATGGTCGCAGTATAATTATTTCATTATTTTATTTTTAACTTACCTTTTTCTGTTTATTTTCAGATTTTGAGTCGAATGGCCAACATCTCTAATGCTGAAAAAAATATGGTTGGCCTTACTGTTGAAGGGGAAGAGGAGGAGAAGAAGAAGAAGCAGAAGATGAAGATGAAGATGAAAAAGAAGAAGAAGGAGAAGAAGAAGGCCATACATATAATGAAGCTGACATCCCGGCGGAAAAGGAGCCAGAAGCGGCTGAAACGAGTGAGCAAGAACCAATTTTTGAAGGTTATTTGCCACCTCCACCGGATGTTCAAGCAGAAGAAATAAAACATTTGAGGTCTCAAAATCAGTACTTGAGAGAGTATGTTTCTCAGCTTGAAAAAAATTGAAAATATGGAGACTGAGAGCAGACTCAAGGCTGAATTAAAATTAAAAAGGAGAGAAAAAAAGAGAGAAGAAAAAACAAAAAAGGCAGCAGAGGAAATTAAAAGTTAAAGAAGAAGAAGAAGAAGAGCTGCTGAGAGCAGCCGCTGCTGCGGAGAAGGAGAAGGAGAAGAAGAGGGGAAGAGAGAGGGAAAAGGAGGAGAGAAGTGGAGGAGAAGGAGAAGGAGAAGAGAAGAATGGAAGAGGAGGAGAATGAAAGGAGAATGAGGGAAGTTGAGGACAAGGAGAAGAAGAGGAGGGAAAAGGAGGAGTAGGAAAAGGAGGAGAGGAGAAGGGAAGAGGAGGGGCAGGAGAGGAGGAGGAGGGAAGAGGAGGAGAATGAGAAGAGAAGGAGAGACGAGCAGAGGAGGAGGGAAGAGGAGGATCAAAAGAAGAGGAGCATCGAAAAGGAGAAGAAGGAGAAGGAAAAGAGGAGGATAGAAGAGGGGGAGCAGGAAAAGGAGAAGAGGAGGAAGGTGTTGGAGGAGTTAAAGAAGAAGCGGGAGATAAAGGAGCACAAAAGAATGACGGAGCAGATGGAGAAGCAGGCTGAAGAGGAGAAGAAGAAAAAATTGGAAGATGATAAAATCATGGGTTCTGAATCTATTTTAAATTTTTCTTGGGAAGATATGCCAAATTTTTCTTTGAATATAACTCAAATGATTCAAGAACCCCAAAAAGATAGTGCTTCTGAAGAAAAAATTCAAGAACATACTCCGTCTCAGAAGTAATCCTTAAAAGAAGCTGTTTTGGAATACTCTAAAGGAACGATAGAAAGAGGAGTCAAAGAACGCAAGCGCGCTGAAAGAGATCGCGATGACTCCGACCTCGTGTATCCAAAACAGAAAAAGAAGAAAATAAATGAACATCTTCTTCCACAGCCTGCGGCTCAGACTTCTGCCGCTGGTTTCGGTGACAAAGACATTTCCCCAACTCATCCAAAAACGAGGGATTGACTGAAACCAAAGCATACAGAATTCTGCAGCCCCATCAACAAGCTCTTATAAAAAATTTCTTCGACAAGTCCTTCTCTGAGTAAGTTAATTAATTTTATTATAATTCATATCAAAAAACGGTTATACCTTTATATAAGAACAATTAAATTACTAACTTTATTTTGAATATCTTGCAGTTCTACTGCGTATCAGGATACCGACAACGGAATCATGATTATAAGGAATGACATTGAGGACCTGATGTTCAGTAGAGACTTAGATGCAAATATAATCATTTCTACATGCAGCATCTTGAGAAAGGAGAAGGATTAAAAGCATATTCTTCCGGAGCGAAGCTTGGATAAAAATCTACTTTCTCCTTTACGGTTTAATGTAATATCAATTGTGGAACAGATTACTAATATTCTCTATCTCTGTGTAGGCATGTACTGCGACTAAGGTCGCAGTTTATAATTAAAATCTACTGCTAACTCATTTACTGCGACTAAATCATGTACTGCGACCAAGGTCGCAGCTGCGACCAAGGTCGCAGTTTATAATTAAAATGTACTGCTACTAACTCATGTACTGCGACTAAGGTCGCAGTTTATAATTAAAATGAGTCGCTGGTAACTCATGTACTGCGACTAAGGTCGCAATCCATGAAAAGAATGCGACCTAAACGCTGCGACCTTGATCGCAGTCTCTTGTCTTCACTTAATGACTTCTTATTTTAATTAATTTTTCTTATATTTTAAATTCATTTTGTATCTTATTTATTTTTTCCTTGTCCGCAGCACGGTGTTGTAAATAAAAGTGAAGATCTGGAAGATCATTTCATCAAGCAACAGCTGTTGAAAAACTGGACAGCTGATGTGCAGTACATGTTCTTCCCGATCAATCACAAACATAGTGCCGACGATGCCGGATTTCACTGGACCTTGCTGGTATTTGATTGCGATACACAAGAGTGGATTTTTTACAACTCTTGGTTCCAGCTGACAAAAATATTAGTATATTAAAGCTTTACCAAAAAGATGCAAGAATAATGGTGAGTTGAAATTTAATATTCGATTACTGGAAACTTGCATATAATTTGATTATTACTAATTTTTTGTTCCTATTGACATTGCAGAAAGAAAGATTATTACAGATTATTGAGATTGATTTCAATAAATTAATGAGAAAAATAAATATAAAATACGCAAGATGCCCCCAACAAGCAAACAGGTATATAAATTTTTGACATCTCCTTACCTTTCATATTTTCTACTTTTTTTAGTACAAAAATCTAATTTCATTTAATGATTACTCTATGAAATTTCAGTGTTGATTGTGGTGTATATGTATGCAAGTACATGGAAAGCATAGCGACTGGTAATCCATCAACTGTTGATATTGTTACGGATGCTCATGTACAGAGACTAAGAAATGAGCTTGCATACATGATACTTGCAGATAGAGAGAAGAGTTGAGATAAAGAAACAGAAAATATACGAAGGACAGTATTTAATGACTAACATTTGACAATTTATTGATATAGCACAATTTTTTATTTTATAAATGTAAATATAATTGCAATTGCAATTCATTGAATAATTTTTTGTTTTATTAATTTAATTTATTATTTATTTCCAATCTACGTTTGTTACAACTTGGATTTTTCTATTTTGTCTTGATGTTAGAAACAAACATACGTTCATTAATTGTATTGCGACCAAAGTCGCAGTAATGACCTGTTGAGATACAGCGTTTCCTTATACGGCGACACTTTAATCGAGACAGCGATCACGGTCGCAGTTACTTAATCATTTATCAGTTCCCAATGCGACTATGGTTGCAATAATGAACTGTTTTGGAGTACGCAGTAATTTAATGTAAGAGTGTATTAACTTTTAAACTGTTTTGGATAAATGAACAGTCACCTAGAAAGTATACACTTTTTGGGAAAAGGTAGAAAATAAATTTGGGAGATATTCACGTGGTTTGAGACCTTAAACCTTTTGGAATTCCGGGATTAAAAATATATAAAGGGTCATCAGCAAAGGATTAAAAATATACTAAATCGTTTTTGCTCAAACTCGTTACTCTCACTGTTTTGAAATAGATTCAAAAATGTCTTCTCCACCGTCTTCACCGGAAAGAAGCCAATCATCTAATGATGATTGGATGTATAGTTCTGAAGCGATGCCTCGCTACGGGTCAGAGGATGAGCTTTATACAGACGACCCGTTCTGAGAGTTCATTGATGAACCAAAATACATACATGAAGAGGAAGAAAGCGAAGAGGAGATTGTCGCTGAAGAGGTGGAAGGGACTGAAAGCGATACGGAAGACGAAAGCAGTCATACTCTTGACGACGAATCTGATTACGATGGTGATGACGAGGATTAGAAGTTTAAAAATTGTATTTGTTTTTTTAAATATATATAAATCTGTTTTCTAAGGTTAATTGTGTGAATTACATTTTTTACTACTATGTCTTGGTTGAAATGCTGTACAATTGTTACAAACCTTCACGGGAAATATTCTACTAATAGTCTTTATTGATGTTTACGCAAAACGAATATACTGCGACCAAGGTCGCAGTTAATAATTAAATTATTTCACCCGAATAATATTTTAAAATGAAGGTTGCGACTTTGGTCGTAGTTGCTGGCCGCAGTCTTAATAAAACAACAACACTGCGACCTTGGTCGCAGTTGATGGCGGCAGTCTTAATCAAAACGACACTGCGACCTTGGTCGCTATGCATGTAATATAAAGGAAACACCTACCTAACGTACTGCGACCTAAGTCGCAGTCCATATACTGCGACACAAGATTGCAATTGCTGGCCATCTTTATCAATAACAACACTGCGACCTTGGTCGCAATTAACCATGTACACTGCGACCAAAGTCTCTGAGTATATTATATACAAAAAAATTAAACTATAAAGTAGAATTTTGTAGCAGTAAAATTTTAAAGTACAATTACTTACAAAAATAATACAGTAGAAATCAAAGAATGATAATAAATCTGATTATAATGACACGACAGTGGCAGACTGCGACTTAATCTCTCTACATTGTGCGACCCTGGTCGCATTTCATAAAAAATTGTAGTCTTTGTTCCTTCAAGATGGAGGCAACCCAAACCTACTTCTTCTGCCATTAAAAAGGAAATAGTAAGAATTTAGAAGATAAATCGTTATAAAAAAATGATTAACAGGTTTAATTGTTGGCCCAAAGGCCATTATCCCGGTTATTTTGATGATAGCAAAACATATTTAGTTATGTATTTAATATTCTTGATTTTAAAGTATTTCAGGTTCAAGAAATAGATTTTGACAACTCCGCTAAAAGACTCACAAATTTGGAGTTTGCCCAACATTTGCATTCCCAAGCTAAAGCACATAGGAAGCTTCGGAATTTGCGTTGAAGAAAAGTTCAAGAAGAAGATCAAGACTTGCTTAAGAATCCAAGTTTTGTACTTTGTTTATTTTCATTTTAGAATATTTTGTCAAAACTAAATAGTAGAAGTAGAGATATGGGATATCACACACACACATTTTCTAGAGTGGTTTATGGCTTCAAAATAATTTCTATTTCTATTTCCAAACTCAGTTTTAGTTGAACATATCTATTTTGAAAATACGTTTTTAGAGAGACTAGTTTTTGGGAAAAACATTTCATTGAAAATCAAGTTTTTTATCAAAAGAATTTTTACCAAGTATTTTACCTTGATAGTAGTATGACACATGCTCATACTCTATGATTTTTCAAGACCAAAACCTTTTATCCAAGACCCAAAACCAAAACCCAAAATTGCCCAGGTCTGTGAATTCTGATTTTTCAGAAATTCACAGTGCCCGGTCGACCGGCAGTCGACCGGCACTCGACCGACATGCACATTTGTGCATGTGCGTATCAGTCGACCGGAGGTCGACCGATACTCGACCGGCCCCCAACCTGCTGCTCTCTGGAAATGCCAGTCGACCGACCCGGTCGACCGGTGAGCCCCAACGGTCGGATTTTTGACCGTTGGCGGTCGACCGACCCGGTCGACCGGTAGTCTGTCAAAAAGTCTGACAGACTCAACAGCTATTTTTTCTGACTTTTTGACTTTTGGGATTTGTCTCCAACGAATCTCTTGAGCAGTTTTTGACCCCTATAAATAGGTGGTCACTTCATATGATATGACTAATGATTTTAGAGCTATCAAGTGCAATTTTACAAAAGTTTCAAAGATTTCCAAAGTTTTCAAAAGAAAAGATTTTTCTCTCCAAAGCCTAAATTTCCATCACCTTTCTTGGAGCCTATTCCTCTACTTCTCTCTAGTTTTGCACTACACAATCCCATACTCTAAGTCTATTATTTGGTTCTAGGATTGTGCTTAGTGAGCTCTTTTGTAAAGTGGTCAAGTGTGATCACTTCCATTGTAATTGAGTGAAGTTGTAGAGGCATCGGCCTCAAGGCGAGCTAGTGTGCTCAAGGTGGTGAAGTGTCATCACGGGAGACGGACAAGTGTTGTCCTTGTATTGTTGATCCGGTGGGATCCTCAATAGTGGAAATCCTTCAAGTGTGAAGGCGGGGACGTAGAGCGTGGCTCGAACCTCGGAAACATATCGGCGTGTTTGCGTTTGCTCAAATTTCTCTAACTCTATCTCCTTTATTACTTGCAATTTTACATTGTCTTTTACTTGCAAGAAATATTGTATTGTGATAATTGTTTAGAGTTAATTTTTTTTAAAATTCCGCATAATTGCCATTATCATATAGCCATCACCTATTCACCCCCCCTCTAGGTGATTTCAATTGGTATCAGAGCCTAACCCTACAACTTAGGTCTAACAACCTTAGGGAGATCCATATATTTGGCTATATTCATTTGTTGTATTTTATTTTGTGCATCTTATATATTGTGCATTCATGGCATCCATGGACTTTTCTAGCATAAAATCCCCTCCCAAATTTGATGGCTTGAACTTTCCTATTTGGAAAGTCAAGATGAACTTGTTTTTGAAATCCTTAGGTGTTAGGGTAGCTAGGGCCATTACCAAAGACTTCATTGAACCAACTAGTGATGAGAGCACATGGTCCGAGGATATCACTAAAGACTATGAAGCAAATGCTAGGGCACAATATGCATTAACACAAGCACTTAATGAAGATGACCTTGCACGCATCATTAATTGTAAATCGGCATATGAAGTTTGGAACATGCTTATTGTGACTCATGAGGGAACGTCACAAGTCAAGAGAGCAAAAGTTGACTTGTTACGTTCTCAATATGAGAATTTTTACATGATTGATAATGAGAGCATTGATGACATGCTCACTCGCTTTACAAAAATAACAAATGCTCTTTCTTCCTTAGGCGACAAGATTGACAACGATCAAAAGATAAGGAAGGTGATTCGAGCTCTTCCCAAAGCTTGGGAAGTCAAGGCGACAACCCTCAAAGAGTTAAATGACAAAGAGGAGATGGACTTCTCCGGCTTCATCGGCAATCTCAAAACACATGAGATGGAGATGAAGGTACGAGAAGAAAGGGAGGCACCCAAGAAGAAATCAATAGCCTTCAAAGCCGCTCCAACAATTCAAGACGAGGATGATTCATCGGACGAGTGCGATGAAGACTTCGCCATGCTCATCCGGAAGGTGGGCAAGATGTTCTACAAGAAGGGAAGACAAAGCAATTTCCGGCGAGGGAAACCTCAAGGGAGATTTGAAAGAAAAAGAGAGGAGCCCGGTCCTTGCTTTCATTGCAAGAAGATCGGTCACCTCATTGCCGATTGCCCCGCTCTACAAGCGACCACATCCAAGAACGGGCAAAGAAAGAAGAAGGCCATGGTGGCTACTTGGGATGACACGGAGTCGGAATCCGAAGAGGAAGTCGACGCCGCGCACATGTGTTTCATGGCACATGGGGAGGATGCACCAAAGGTAACTCTAGAAAACTCTTTAGATGAGGATGAGTTAACTATGGATGAACTTGCACAATTTTTTGAAGAATTGCAAAATAGGTATGAAATTTCCCAATCTCAAAATAAGAAATTAAAAAAGAAAATGAAGCTTTAAAACATAAAGTTGAAATAGTTGTTAAAGAAAAGGATGTTTTATCTAGCTCTTTTGAAAAATTGAAAAATGATTTTGATAAATATAAACTTGCAAATAAGGGTAAAACCCCCATAGTTTCAATAGATAAAAATGATTTTGTTGAGATCCAAAAGCGTGTTGATGCTTTGGACTCCACACTTAAAAATTGTGCATTTGATTTGAAAAAGATAGCTTCTAAATTTCCTAAGGGAACACCCCAAGGGAAACATGCACAACATGCACACACACATGCACGGAAACATGCTCACACTCACAAGCATGCATACATGTATGGAAATGGTAGAATTTATGTTTGCACTCATTGTGGCCGCAAAGGCCATTTAGAAAAATTTTTGTTATGCTAAAAATAATGTTAAGAATAAATATGTTTGGGTTCGCCCCGGTACTAACCCTAAAGGACCCTCAAAGATTTGGGTACCAAAAGATCCTCCAAATGTAGGTGACACAGGTGGATCTACTTCCTCCAAGACTTAGGGGGAGTCGGTGCCCGGGTGGTAGATGCAACTAAGCTCAAAGTTCAAATCTAGCTTGCATCGCTATCGTGGAGGCACCTATTTTTGGAGACTACCCGTAAATTGGTAACATCTCCATTTAAGAATTTTTTTTAATTTTGTATATACAATTGTTATAGGATTGCTAGTTTAGTTTTATGCTTCATTGATACATGACTAGTATAAACTTGCAACTCTAACATGATTGTATATGCCATGTTCAATTTTTATTTTTTTTGTTGACATGTATACATATGTATAGAATTGTTAGTTTGCTTTTGTTCATTATTGATACATGCTTATATAGAACTACCTTTCTATCATGTTGTGTACATGCCTTGTATTAATTTTCATATCTTGTACTGTTACGCCTTATGTCATACTTGTCCACATGTCCAATTTTTTTCTCTATATAGTTTAGATTTTGTGACTATATACTTGTATACATATAGACCTATTTTCATAAATAAAATAAAACTTTTTGAAAATTTTCATAGTTGAGCAAATACCTTAAAGATGGCAATTGCGCACCTCAACTCATTCAAGAGGAATCAAGAGGATGAAGTTCAGAACCCGTCACTGGGTATTCGGCTTCAACATCTTTATATCTTTGTTTAAATATGTAAAATAAAATTAAATCATTTTGTGTGAAGTTTTGTTGATATGATCACTAAATGAAGATTTAAAAATAATTGTTGTTTCCCTGAATATTATAATATAACATATTTTTATTTGTTATAATTTTTTTTATTTAAAATTTTTTTTTGGTCAGAATCAGGTAGCAGAATTTTCAGACTTACCGGTCGACCGGTCCCTAACCCCAGTCGACCGGCTCTGTCTGAGAAGAAAAATATTGAATTTTTTTTGTGCTACCGGTCGACTGCTGGTATAGGACCAGTCGACCGATTTGGATGCAGGACTCTCTGTATCGGTTCGGTCGACCGGTCCATCAATCCCAGTCGACCGATAGTCGTATTCTGGCGTATATTTGGTCTTTTTCCTCACTGTTTCGGCTCTCTCTCTCATTTCCTCTCACAGCGACCGCAGGAGCCCCTTTTCTCCAAAATTTCCTTCTACAAATCCGTTCACCTGATCCTAAATTCCTTCAAAACCCATTTCAATCTTCTCATTTCTAACTCGGATCTTCAATCTCAAGCCGATCCGTCCGTCAGATTCTCAGAATTTCTGGATTTTCAAGCTAGGGTTTCAGTTTTTCTCAAAGGTAAAAATTTCGAATTTTTCACTTGTTCTTCCTTTCTAGCTTAGATTTATCACTTCTATTGTCTTCATATTAGGTTGATTGATCATCTAGATCGTGCCTTTACCTGCAAAACCCTAAAAATTTGATTTTTGTCATGGCTCCAAAAAGACATCGTTCTGAGAAGGGAAAGGGCATTGCCCAATCCTCATCTCAAGCCCCTAGGACTGATCCTGTGTTCCGTAACGATCTTGCCTCTGATCGTTACACACATTTAGCCCCTAGGAATACTATTTCGGGTAGATATGTGGCTATCCAAGACTTTGAACATTTAGATATCCCCCACATACTCCGTGCTAACAATCTTGTGGATTTTCTCTCCATCCGGGAGAAGGTTTACACCTCTTTGGTTCCCTATTTCTATGCCAATTTTGAATTTAGTGGGAACCGGATTATTTCCCGTGTGATGGGTAGGGATATAAACATTTCCCTAGGTCAATTTGCTAGAATTCTTCATCTTTCCACTGATGGAATAGATGTTTACTCTTATGACCTACATGATTTTCCTGAATATCCGGAGGGTGAGTCTTCACTCACCGCATCCACTCTCCTTCACCAGGATGACAATCCCGATCTAGTGAGGAATGAGATTGTGAGTCAGTATACCCTCCAATCTCAGGTCCTTGCTAAGATTGTCTTTCATAATATCGTGCCAAAATCCGGTGAATTTAGCCATGCTCGAGGTCCTGTTCCCTTGATTATCTATTGCCTCCTTAAAGGCATTAAGATAAATTTCCCTCGAGTGATCGCTTCTCACATGAGTGGTGATCAGATTCGTACTGCTGGTAGGAGTCTGCCTTACGGTATGCTCATTACTCATCTGCTTAGGGCTCTAGATTTTGATTTCTCTGGTCAAGCCCCTTCAAAACCCTCTTCAGATTTCAACGCTGCTGCCTTGAAGATGATGGAAGCTCAGTTGCGTCGACACGCAGCTGTGCAACCACCACCTGTTCCTGCAGCTGATCCAGCTCCAGCTCCACCTCCTGTTTTTCCTGCTCCTGAGTTTCAGGGTGCTTCTGCTTCTGAGGTCCGCTCGCAGATCGAGGCACATCAGGCCTGGGTCGGTGAGCAAGTCTCTGCACTTCGTGCAGATATGGCTGCTCGTGATGCTTCTCTTCGGGCAGATTTGGAGGCTCGTGCTGCGATGGATGCTGCTTTTCGGGCGGAGGTCCGAAACGACTTGTCATATATGGCTGAGTCCATGAGATTTGTGGATGTTCAGTTCCAATCTCTGTTCTCTAAATTGGACATAGTCGTTCCTGATGGGACTCCGGGTGCTCGTCGTCTCCCTGCTGCTGGTCCTCCTTTCCCTCCCAGAGCTCGCGTCTCTGTTCCACCTCCGCGCCCCAGAGTTGATGCCGTGGATACAGAGGAGGTAGTTTCCTCTTCTTCCTCAGATGATGGTGATGACCAGACGATGGCCGAGGGCTCAGATGATGACAAGGAGGAGGATGACGAGGCGACTGAGTGATGCTGATGTGTGACCTCCCCTTTATTGATGATGTCAAAAAGGGGGAGAGACATTTAGAGAGAGATATTTTGTGACACTTTTGTTATTTTGTTATGTGTACTTGACTTATTTTTTTGTTGTTGTGTTGGACACCTTTTATTTTTGTGGACATGTATCTTGTGTGTATGTCATGTTGAGACTCATTTCCTTTTATCTATGATATGACATGTGTGGTTGATATTTCTATGGGCATGGATGTGTGATGTTTATTTTTATATGTGTGATGTTTATTTTTTATCACTATGCCTGAGTATGATTTTCATATATGCATATGTTGAGGGGGAGCTTCATTTGAAGACTCCACCCAAAATATCTTGTGATAACTACATATGTTTTGCCATCATCAAAAAGGGGGAGATTGTTGGCCCAAAGGCCATTATCCCGGTTATTTTGATGATAGCAAAACATATTTAGTTATGTATTTAATATTCTTGATTTTAAAGTATTTCAGGTTCAAGAAACAGATTTTGACAACTCCGCTAAAAGACTCACAAATTTGGAGTTTGCCCAACATTTGCATTCCCAAGCTAAAGCACATAGGAAGCTTCGGAATTTGCGTTGAAGAAAAGTTCAAGAAGAAGATCAAGACTTGCTTAAGAATCCAAGTTTTGTACTTTGTTTATTTTCATTTTAGAATATTTTGTCAAAACTAAATAGTAGAAGTAGAGATATGGGATATCACACACACACATTTTCTAGAGTGGTTTATGGCTTCAAAATAATTTCTATTTCTATTTCCAAACTCAGTTTTAGTTGAACATATCTATTTTGAAAATACGTTTTTAGAGAGACTAGTTTTTGGGAAAAACATTTCATTGAAAATCAAGTTTTTTATCAAAAGAATTTTTACCAAGTATTTTACCTTGATAGTAGTATGACACATGCTCATACTCTATGATTTTTCAAGACCAAAACCTTTTATCCAAGACCCAAAACCAAAACCCAAAATTGCCCAGGTCTGTGAATTCTGATTTTTCAGAAATTCACAGTGCCCGGTCGACCGGCAGTCGACCGGCACTCGACCGACATGCACATTTGTGCATGTGCGTATCAGTCGACCGGAGGTCGACCGATACTCGACCGGCCCCCAACCTGCTGCTCTCTGGAAATGCCAGTCGACCGACCCGGTCGACCGGTGAGCCCCAACGGTCGGATTTTTGACCGTTGGCGGTCGACCGACCCGGTCGACCGGTAGTCTGTCAAAAAGTCTGACAGACTCAACAGCTATTTTTTCTGACTTTTTGACTTTTGGGATTTGTCTCCAACGAATCTCTTGAGCAGTTTTTGACCCCTATAAATAGGTGGTCACTTCATATGATATGACTAATGATTTTAGAGCTATCAAGTGCAATTTTACAAAAGTTTCAAAGATTTCCAAAGTTTTCAAAAGAAAAGATTTTTCTCTCCAAAGCCTAAATTTCCATCACCTTTCTTGGAGCCTATTCCTCTACTTCTCTCTAGTTTTGCACTACACAATCCCATACTCTAAGTCTATTATTTGGTTCTAGGATTGTGCTTAGTGAGCTCTTTTGTAAAGTGGTCAAGTGTGATCACTTCCATTGTAATTGAGTGAAGTTGTAGAGGCATCGGCCTCAAGGCGAGCTAGTGTGCTCAAGGTGGTGAAGTGTCATCACGGGAGACGGACAAGTGTTGTCCTTGTATTGTTGATCCGGTGGGATCCTCAATAGTGGAAATCCTTCAAGTGTGAAGGCGGGGACGTAGAGCGTGGCTCGAACCTCGGAAACATATCGGCGTGTTTGCGTTTGCTCAAATTTCTCTAACTCTATCTCCTTTATTACTTGCAATTTTACATTGTCTTTTACTTGCAAGAAATATTGTATTGTGATAATTGTTTAGAGTTAATTTTTTTAAAATTCCGCATAATTGCCATTATCATATAGCCATCACCTATTCACCCCCCCTCTAGGTGATTTCATTAATGTAATACCAGTAACGGACAACCAGTCCTGTAATGGCCCAGCTCTTGGCAGTTACCACATCTTCGATGCTTAACTTCCTTCTAATATATAGAATCTTCAAAACCAGACTTAAGCCTGGATGCAGCTCTAGGCCTCCCCTTGGTTGGTACAGGACCAATTGGATCACGTATATTCAATTCTTTACCATCTCGCAATACAACAACGGATCCACTGGAACCAACCGTAGTTTTAGGCTGTGATGAATGATCATTTCCTGACATGGCTCTGTATTCTCTAGTGGTATCTTGGGCAAAACTTTCCAAAACTGCCTCTAACTTTGAAAGATGGATATCAGAATCAGCGACCATGTCAAGAATTGCATTAAATTTTGAACGAATTGTCCACAATCTAGCCGTCCGTGGACTGCCTTGACTGGGAAAAGGCTTCATGCCATTTTCAATTGCAAAGTTTTTGTAACGAGCATCCAACCTCCATCTCTGAAGTATATATGATTCTGGTATATGTGTAACGTGATTGCGCCACAAGATACACAGAATATGTCTACATAGGATACCCTCTGTTTCAAATAACGAGCAACTACGGGCCTGTTTGGTTAAGGGTGGAAGTGAGGAAGTAAGGAAGTGAGGAAGTGGTATTAGTTTCCTTTGGAACTTGGGAATTGGTTAGTAAGTTTTCCGGTGTTTGGATGTTGTTGGGAAATGTGGTTTGGAAAATGTTTTGTCTTTTCCGGTGTTTGGATGATAATGAAAAGTGGAAGTGGAAAAGTTGACCAAAAAGTTGACCGCAAAATAATATTAAATAAAAATTAATTAAGAAAAATAAAAAATAGATTGTAATTGGAATGTAAGTGAGATTTATATGACCAAAAAATTAACTGTTTTATGCTACAACTTATTATAAATAAGATTTACATGACCACAAAATTAACTGTAGCACTCTGGAAGTGAGGAAATGGTTGTGTAAAAGAGAGAAGAAAAAGGGAAAAGGGGTTTTCTTATTTTCCTTTTTCGGTGTTTGAATAGATAGTGAAGTGAGCAATTATACTTCCTCATTTCCTTACTTCCGCCCACTTCCTTGCATCCAAACACACCCTACAAGAAACATGAAGTTCCTCACGCTTATCATAACTGACCTTTTCCCAACTGTCTTTGATTCTGAAAAATTACCAACCAAATATGTTGATCCAGGTTTGTCATGTTCCACCTCTTCTGAAAACAGTGTCATTACAACTGCCCATTCCTTTTGGAACAACTGAAAATTCTTCGGTGTATACAACTTCAAAACCTGTATCTCATATGGATTCGATGTACAATTGGGCACAGAATTCAAACCCCGAAAATCTTGAAGAGATTCAGATGCACGACGGGAAGCAACAGCTTTATCATATTGGTGAATAAATTCCACTAGTTTAGTGTTTGCGTTAACAAAACCATCAAAGAAGGAATTAATACTCTCGGACCTCTGACTGGTTGTCATTCCAGCACAGAAAACATCCTTGAGATATGCATTAACCCATTATCCACGAAGCCTGTACATCTTCATCAACCAACTGTCATCTTCTTCTTCTAACTGATATTTTTCATTCATCAGACGCCATCGTTTCTCACAAGTGCTTATATCGCGGGAGGTGTACCAAGCATGGAAATCGGAGACCATATCTTCTCCATACTTGTTTGCCATTGGGATTTGTTGCTCGGCAATATGTTTCCGCACATGCCAGAAACAGTAACGGTGCCGAGAAGTTGAGAAAACAATCTTGATGGCGTCACCAATCTGCGCATCCTGATCAGTAATAATCAGCTTCAGTTCAACTCCATGCATGCACTTGAGCCATTTTTGGAATAGCCAAACAAAAGTATCCCTCTGCTCATCAGCAAGCAATGCACAGCCGAATAAAATTGACTGCCGGTGATGATTTACTCCAGTGAATGGAGCAAATAACAAGCTCAAGTGATTAGTTCTGTATGTTGTGTCAAAAACGATCACATCACAGAACCTCAGATACGAGGAAATAGCTCTTCCATCAGCCTAAAAAATGCTTCTAAGTGTGCCCGCGTTATCGACTTCACTTGAAAAGAAGAATTCTGGATCGGTCTCGGCTTTCTCTTGAAAATATTTGATAATAGCAATAAACTCATGACCACAGTTATTTCTACGTTGACGAGTGAAATCAATAACTTGTTGTGAGCTCACTTCTTCACAGCCTTCTCCCTGGCTCATTGCATTCACAACGCGGGAAATATTTGAAGGCCGCATTCCAACATCAACCAGATTGCTCATAATGCTTCTGCTAATCTTTGAACGATGAGTCTGGTGAGAGTAATGGTGATGTACCTTATCCGGGCTTGACAATTCATGTGAATGAGTATCAACAAATTTTGTGATAACCCAATGTCTTCTGTCAAAAAAAAAACGAAGACGGATATGCATCTCAGTAGGACAAGCTACTCTAGTGTCAACTCGACGATGCACTGTAAGCCCCTCTTGTCTTTTGTCACACAACTTCTTCACACCTTCCTTGTTGCAGCAAAATTTTCTGCAAATAATCTCATAAGGAGGCTTCTGTGACTTATCTGTACCTTTTCTTCTCACGCTAAAACCTCTATTCCTTGCAAAAGTATTGTAGAAATTGTATGCTTGCATATCCGACAGGAACTGTTTCCCTATAAACTTATCTGAGCTTCCAGACATTTCTCTATGTGCATTCATATCCTACAAAAAATAATTACACGAATTACATGAATATAAATATTTTTTAGATATCACTGTAGTCTAAAATATAAGTTATATAACTGTGACCAAGGTCGCATAAGAGATGAAAACTATATTACTTCTTATTAAATACTGCGACCAAAGTCGCAGTCATCCGTATGAGAAGAAATCTATATTACTTCTTATTAAAGACTGCGACCAAAGTCGCAGTTATCCGTATGAGAAGAAATCTATATTACTTCTTACTAAAGATTGCGACCATAGTTGCAATAAAAAAAAAAGATTTCACATACGACATGAAATCTATATTACTCCTTATTGAAGACTGCGACCTAAGTCGCAGTTATCCGTATGAGAAGAAATCTATATTACTCCTTACTAAAGTCTGCGACCTAAGTCGCAGTTATCCGGATGTGAAGAAATCTATATTACTTCTTATTAAAGACTGCGACCATAGTCGCAGTAAAAAAAAAGATTTCACATACGACATGAAATCTATATTACTCCTTATTGAAGACTGCGACCTAAGTCGCAGTTATCCGTATGAGAAGAAATCTATATTACTCCTTACTAAAGTCTGCGACCTAAGTCGCAGTTATCCGGATGTGAAGAAATCTATATTACTCCTTACTAAAGACTGCGACCTAAGACGCATACCCAAAAAAAGATTTCACAGCCGGAGATTATTTTCAAATAAGATTGCGATCGAATATTAAAACGGTCGCATTTCTGAAACTTTAAAACATGTGTTATAGGTCGCAGTACCACATAGACTAAAGAGAAATTGTTTTTTAAGAAATTGTTTTTAAAAAATTGAAACAATTAAAACCTGTTGATCGGCATGCAAGTCAGTGAGAGAAAGTAATATAGATGTAATATAGATTTTTACTGCGACTATGGTAAGTCAGTGAGAGAAAGTAAAACCTTCAAGATGTCAGACGATATAACCTTCAAGATGTCAGACGACCAAAGTAAAACCTTTCAATTTTCTCTCACTGACTTACCAAAGGTTATCAGACGACTATAATTTCAATTTTTTAAAAACAATTTCTGGAAGATGTCAACCCTTCAAGATTTTCAATATTCTGAGAGAAAGTAGAACCAGATGCAATATCTTCCATATATAGATCACCAGTAGACTTCTCAGACGTCGACATTAAATATTTTGGAGGAAAAATTGATCTGAAAAGATTTTATATTTTCAAAAAAAAGGTTATCACAGGCTGAAAAGGAGAACCTAGATCTTTCAAAGAGAGGTAAGGAAATAGGGGGAAAAATAATTTATAAACAATAAACTAAATCCTATAAAGAGCGGCAAAAAAAGGGGGAAAAATAATAATAAACAATAAGGAAAGTTACCGAAAGAGTAGCTTTTCATAAGTGGTATTTGGTAATTTAACTTCTTCCTATAAGCGGGCCGCAAGTCAGTGAGGTGAGTTAATTGAGCCACGTCACCGCAGGCTGAGAAAGTTCTCTCAGCCCGCAGGCTGATATACATTTTTCTCATATATATATATATATATATATATATTATATATATATATATATATATATATATATATATATATATATATATATATAGTCTTGTTTCTTTCTCAAGTTCAAATCTAGATGCAGTTAATTATTGTTCTATCTTCGTTTCGTGCAATCATTAATTTTCATTCCAGTGATTCTTTGTTTCGCTTTGGTTTCATGGGTGTTGTGTGGTTATTTTGATATGAAAGTTGATCTAATTGGCATGTAGTGCTTGGAGGCATTCATGCGAGAAACATATCCCACAAATTTAAATAAATAAATGAGTTTTTAAAAGCTTGGGGCTCTTTGCAAAGAGAACATATGATTCTGATTTTGTACTAGGATCTGATGGAATGATGCCTAGTTCTTTTAATCACATAAGGCCAAAGGTTTTGATCAATGAATAGTGAGGGCACTGCATCACAAGAAAACCTTTCAGCATGGCCTGGATCAGATTCCTTGTGATGGTACTGTTGGATGCTGGATTTATATGTCTAGAGGAATCTTAGGTCTACCTTTTGGTTGGTGCTCAAAACTCTTGTGACATTGAATTTGAATGCCATTCCATTGGATAAAGGTCATGTGGATGGGGATTGGATGCTTTGTTTTTGTGAGGGGGAGTGTTTTTCCAACATGCAGCTTAAAAATATTAGGTTTCAGTATGGCTTAGCTCAGAAAACTACCATGAACTTTTGCTCAATAAAACTACCAAAAACTTTCAAAAATACAATAAACTACTATCTGAACTTTCATTTTTAAGATATCGAAGGGATTCTATTTCTTCACATGTATGCCTTCTCATTCTCCAAATCTCATCCACTTCTTCTCAGATGAAGAGAAAAGGCTTGGTTGTAATTGTTACCTACACTTCTAATGAGACACGCGCCCGTGCGCGCGTGCACACATTCCCAGGGCATAATTTAGTTATGCCCACCTATTAAAGTATATGATATGCAAAGAAAATGGACAATCCCTTCTATTCATTTTGATCTAGATGTTCTAAAAGGTTTATAAACAAAAATTCATATGCTTTGAAGACTCATTAGTCATGCATCAAGTTGTTATAAAATGAACAATTTCTAATTGTCAGGAAACGTTCATTTTGTCAACACTTAAAACATGAGTAAATGATCTTCAAAACACATAATTTTTTATGTATAAAACTTTCAAGATATGTATGCCACTTAAAACAGGAGTAAATGATCTTCAAAACACATAATTTTTTACGTATAAAACTTTCAAGATATGTATATTAAATCAACGAAATGAATATTCTAATTTCTTTATGTTTTTTAGTAGATGGGCATAACTGAGTTATGCACTAGGAGTATTAAAGACTCCACTCTCTCTCTCTCTCTCTCTCTCTCTCGCAGTAGATTACATGCATCAAGTGCAAGTTGCTTAAAAGAACTATTATATTCGCATTTGATCAAAAGTTAATCAAAAAACTAAAACCAAGTCATTTATACAAAATTAAGAGTTTTGAGGTTTCAGTTTTCTAGCTAAACTAATAAAACAAAGATATTTAGAAAAATTCAGGAGGGAAAAATGAACATATCACTATGACAATTAATTGTAGACATATCAATATAACCAAAATAAATATATCAATATAAGCAAAATTATGAAATTAAGAACATAAAAAAAGATATCCTATTGGCATCTCACTCTGTAATATCAAAGAAGAAACAAAGCCTTCTTTGTGTTTTCAGGAATCAACTATTTTGCAAAGAACATATTAATATAAACAAAATTATAAAATTATAAATATAACCAATATTAGCATATCAATATTAAGCAAAATTATGAGATTAAGAACATAAAAAGGACAAAACATTGGCATCACACTGTATAATATCAAAGATTTCAGTAACCAAGTATTTTGCACAGAAATAATTGATGAGTTTCCTAGATGCTATTATATTCTACAACTTATTAAAACCAAGACTTGGTCCTGATTGTTAGGATGTTTCATGCATAAGCTAATTATCATAATTACTATGAGGAAAGCATAATTGCAAATAATGTTGTATCATACCGAAATTTAAAATCTTGTTAGGAAAAATACGGCAAAAGAGAGATACATATATGCATATGTAACACACACACACACACACACAATGTATTTGTATATACCACAGCCCAGGCCCCCAAAGTATTGACAATTTAATGCATCCCGACTCTATTTCTAATTGACATTTTTTTTCTTGCCAGAAAACTTACCTGCAAGGTTACCCAGTTGAGTCCCCTGGGAGTTGAACGTGGAACCTCCTGCGTACAAAGGATGGGTGATGCCACTCGGCCAGAGGGGCTGGGCATTTCTAATTGACTTGGTAGACAACAATAGCTAGATAAAATAGATTGAGCTTCCTGATTCTGCTTGGAGGGCTTTTTAAGCTCCAGTAATATGAATGAAGGAACCATTGTAACTCCAAAATTAATCCAACAAAAGGAATCATATTAAGCACTGTCAAATAGCATGCCTAGATTGTACATGATAAGATTCCAGTCAATAATGTCACAAGTTTTTACAAAATCCAATCCAAGTTACTCTACCTTTTCAAGATCCAGCTTATGGGATCTAAAACTCTTAAACAATCCCAACCCCAAGTCCTAGCAAAGGTTGGTTTGAGGTCTCTTTGTGCTAGATTGCAAATTGCTTTTAGCTAATCACACAAAAATATATTTTCTTATACATACATCAAGCAACTCTAATAAGAAAGTTAATACTAATATAAGGAAAAACAATACTAAGACATAATAAATTATTAATCAATACTAAACCAAAAGACAAATTAAAAAAAAATATCATCTAGTGAGAGGCTTCCCTTGCAATTTTTCGTTTTCTTCCACTACTTTTCTCAGTCTTCTTTGATTGGGATATAGAAAAAATTTGAGAATTATAAGGTGTTTAAATTAGAGAAGAGGAAAATTGTAACTTGATTAGGAATAGGAATTTTTAGATTGAATTTCATTATGTTCTAAATTCAAAAATAATTTGCTCTTCAATTTGAACTGAATTAGGGGAGGAATGCTCCCAAAGAGATTACGAGATTTGATCGCAATTCAGAGAGAGGGGGGGGGGG
This sequence comes from Agave tequilana, assembly GCA_038442645.1. Taxonomy (NCBI): domain Eukaryota; kingdom Viridiplantae; phylum Streptophyta; class Magnoliopsida; order Asparagales; family Asparagaceae; genus Agave; species Agave tequilana. The sequence goes on along the minus strand of JAVJIF010029892.1, from coordinate 264,882 downwards.
GGGGGAGGGGGGAAAGAGAGAGAGAGAGAGAGAGAGAGAGAAGAGAGAGGAGAGAGAGAGTCGAATAGTGGGAACGTCGGTGGAAGTGCTCTCTCTATTGGCTCTTTGGAAGCATTGAGTCTTGTGATATCTGTACGAGATGGTGTTCTCAAGATGATCAAAGGCTCAATGGTGGTGATGAAGGGCGTCCGCCGGGACAATCTCTACTACTTGAAAGGTAGTACGGTTATAGGTCAGGTGGAGACTTCTACTTCTTCAGATGATGGTTGCACGAAGGTCTGGCAGGTGAAGGTCAGACAAGGAGGTGAAAGGTCTTTGCGAGCTCCTGCAAAGAAGGGATCATTGGAAGGTGCTGCTGCCTGCAACTTGGAAGGCGAACACAGCGTTCTGGATAAGAAGAAGGTGAAATTCAGCACCAGTACTCACCGCTCAGAAGGTCTTCTTGATTGTATTCACGTAAGCGTTTAGGGACCTACTAAGACTGTATCGCTTGGAGGTCACAGGTACTTTATCTCTTTTGTTGATAGTTTATCTAGGCATTATTGGATATATCCCATGAGACAAAGGTATGAAGCCCAAGATATGTTGGTGAAGTGGAGAGGAAGAATGGAGAAGCAAATTGGTAGGAAGATCAAGGAGCTACAGATTGATAATGTTGGAAGAGACATGAACTAATTCCTACGGTTTGGCCAGAACACCGGTATTGCTACTCACTTCGCAAAAGGTATAAATGGATTGGCTAGGAAAGTAAACCGTTCCTTACTGGAGAAGGTTCAGTGGTTGTTGTTTAATGCAAGATTAGACAAATCGTTTTGGGCTGAGGTGATTATGTATGCTAGCCATCTCATAAATGGATCGACGGCGATAGGAGGTAAAACTCCATTAGAAATTTGGTCTGAGAAAGCTGCTCAAGATTATGGTTTGCTGCGAGAATTTAAAAGTCCGACCTACTTCAGTGTCAAGGATGGCAAGGTGAATCCGCGAGCAAAGAGTTTTTATTTTTGGGTGTCAAAAAAATATGAAAGACTACAGGTTGTGGGACCCCGAAAACAAGAAGATCGTGTTGAGTAGGCATGTCACATTTGATGAGACTTCAGTGTTGAAGTTTACCGTCTCTTAGCATGTAGAGGGACGGAGACCAAGGAAGTATCGCAGCGGGTGGAGGTTGATGCTACTCCTCCATCTCCAGTTGGTTCGGCATCAGAGAAGACTTCACCGGATGTGACACGGGTGGAGATCATGTATCCAGGATTGATGCTGAACAGGTTGAAGACATTGATCAGATGTCGAGTTGTTTGCAACCATTAGAACTAAGGTAAAACCACACTCGTGAGTAAAGAAGCATGAATCTCAAGCTTGTAATCGTGATAAACTCAAGTTGAAGGCCGTTTTTCTGCATGATGGTCGTGAGGAAGTTCATATGACTCAGCCAGATAGGTTCGCTGCTGCAGATCCAGGTACAAGTGCTTGAGCTTGATAGAGCTCATTTGAATGAACTACGGTTGGCTTGATCCTTTGGGCAAGGTACGTAGGCAGCAGTAATGGCGCAGCCAAATTTGGTGATGCAACCCGCATGAAGCTGTTTGGGTTCTCGAGAAGCCGATTGGAACTTCACGTAGAGGTGGAGAGACTTTATGTAGAGGTGAAGTGTTGTAGCTAGTTGGACTTCACGTAGAGGTGAGGTGTTGTGATCTCGATGAACAGGTTGATCTTCTGGTAAGAAGATGGTTGAGCTTGCATAGGAGGGGTGTGCATCCAGTTTGTTGAAGCTGATGATGGTGTTCGGTGTGCTCTACTCAGACTTGGTTGGACCGTCAGTGTTTTCCATTATATTTGCAAAGGGGAAAAACTTATAATAAAAAGTTTGAGGAGCTAAATTACAAGTATTCTTAAAAAGATTACAATTAGATCTCCTCAGAGATTCTGGGGAAATGTGCCGATAGGAGTCTGGTCAGCGCGCGACCACTTTGTCCCTTTGACGATGCGAGCGATGAGATTCCCTTATCGCCTGGTTCCGGGAATCAGAGAATAGAGGGTTGGCAGAACCCTCTTGCTACTTCTCAAAACCGCCTTCTGTGAGGAATTCCTTCTCGCCTGGTTCCGGAGATTCCTTGAGAAAAAGGGGTTATTAGGGTATCACCACCCTGAATAGAGAAGTATTTCTCTTGAAGATCTCTGAATTAGAGAGTGCACGGTGCGTTGTGAAGAAGCCTCTGCTTGCGGAGTCCTCTCTATATAAGAAGAAGATCCAGATCGAGCGCCGATCTCTCTCCCTTGTGCCCCTGACGGGCTATTTATAGGGAGAGTAAGGGTATGATCGCCCCCTTGAAGATATAGAAATAGATTGAACCGAATCTGTTTGAATTTAGAAAGTAGCCTTACTGCGAGGCTAAGATAGCTTCTGCGGAGCTGGAAAATGGCAAGTCGGTTGATCTATTTTGATCCTTTCCATATTATTGGAAGATTTTCCTTGATCTTCTTACTCGTTTTAAGAGAGTCAAGGGATATCGGCAATCACCTGCCATATTTGGTCTTTGATTGGATTTGATCTGATTGGATCCGATCTCATCCGGAGATTTGATTGGTCAAAGGTTGACCATAGCAGACCAATAGCGGAGTTGCCCGCTTTGAGCTCATAGCGGAGCTAGAGGCAATTCCTGGCGAAGTCCGAAAAGAGGCTTTTCGGCGAAGCTGTAAGTTAGCTTCCTGGCGAGGCTTTGAATGGCTTCAAGGCGGAGTCGGATGATGTTAGCCTCTCAAGCGAGGGTATCTCCTTGGGCTCATGTAATGCTAAACGCTAGCATCGTAGACCTGCTGAGGTCTGTTTAGAAGCAATTCAGGTTCACTGTTCTGCTTGCTGGATCAGTGGAGTCCAAACTGCTTCCTTGTCCCTTGGAGATGGGTGAAAACTGGTCTTCAGCTCGTCTGTCACTAGACATTGTTCAGACCAATGAGAATCTTGTCTTTTTTAAGTGTCAACAAGACCTCCTTCAAAGTTTTCGAAAGTCTGCAATAGTCCAGGCTTCGAAACACTTTGAACTGCTTTGGTGGTGTATGGAGTATGAATGTCGCCATGATGGTTGAGTTCAGCTTCGCTTTCAATCCTGCTTTGGGATAAATTCGCCGAAAAATCATGCAGATTCGCGACTCTGCTTCGCGTGCGGGTAGCTCCGCATCTGAGCTTCCGGAGATAGGTTCGCTCTGGAACGTCCGTTGCTTTTCCGAGGCCAACTGCCGTGGGTCGCTTTCAAGGGAGATAACCCCTTCTCTTGCGCTGACCGAGGAGATATTCTCCGATTTGCACGTTTCCAAGGGAGGATATTCCCTTTCTTCAAGGCGCCATAAGTGCCTTTTATGAGGGAGACGTTTTCTTCCTTTGTACGGTTCCAATGGAAACCGTCCCTATTATCAAGGCGCAATAAATGCCTTAAATGCGCTCGTGCTTCCACGCTGGAGGTGGTAGCGCTCAGGCCATGGGGCCTATAAATAGGACGCTTGGGGTCCTCTGAAGAGAAATGGCCTGTTCGTCTTCTCTTCTCTTGGTTGAGAGAGATACTCAGATCTCTGAATTAGTGGGAATGCCCACTCTGGTTCTTATCCGGCCAAGGACCGGTAAGTCTTGATCATTCAACGACTTCACCGATTTTAGGGAATTCATCTCCCTTAATTTAGCTTTGACAGCTGCTTCAGGGATTAATTTTCCTTGTTCTTCATCTTGCAATTGGCTGATCTGCAGAGAAGGATCTCATCATAGCTTTCCCGCGAAGCTATCATCTGTAACGCCCCGATCCCGCTGATACGGGGACGTCACTGCAACGTATATACGTAAGTCCGAAGTACCTTCCCGTATATACGCTAAGCATCAGTACAGACAAGAATCAGAGTACGGAAGTAAGTGGTGCATTATACATTCCAACACATATATACAATTACAGAATTATCACCAGAAGTGATCCAATATTAACAATAATATTATATCACTGATGCGCAAATGCGGGAATACAAAAGATATACATGTATGGACAACATAAAAGATACATGTATATGAACAGTACAAAAGAGTGCTCACGAGGTAACTGGAGAGACCACGCTACCGCTGCGCTACTCTGATCAATAACAGGGGGAAATCCTCACGCTCCAAGCTCCATGACCTGGACATGAGAATCCAGGGGAGTCAGTGAAACTCCCAGGCGAGTATGATACAAGCCAGGTGGCGAGCTAGGAGGAACACAAGTGTCAAACTCAGAAGACAGGAGGGTTAGAACACAAATGAAATACATATATGGACGGTCATAATACAATCATCAGAAAACCGGAAATCAAGGTAAAACTGATTTCATGCAAGGTGATTGTATACGCTTAGGTTACGGTCCCATGAGACTAATACATCGAAGGAATAATCCAAACAAGGAAACCCTCATCTATATACCTTTATCTCATGCCACAGAATATCCAAGCGTATAGAATCAGAGTTGCAAATCATATGAAAGTCAAACAGGAATACAAAACGGGAATCATGACATGCATAGCAAGTGCAACAGGAATCATAACAGGTAACTATTATTATTATTACTTGTCTGACCCATATATCTAGGTATGTGACCTGGTGTACGGCCAACCCACATACATCCATATATAAGCAAGCCAAGGGTTGTTAACGGAAGTAGATGGAGAACTGATAGAGCTTCTTATAATGGTACTCATGCACCGGGACCAGTCTTCTGGCCCAACGGTTCCCACCACCTGGGACCGGCTTTGTTCACATGCACCGGGGACCAGTTTAGTGGTCCAACGGTCCCACCACCTGGGACCGGCTTTGGAGGCTCGAAGTCCCCCCTAATAGTAATCATAACAGTAATCATAACAGTACCGCCAATATATGTCATTCCCATACTATAAGCAAGATATCATTCCGGCATCCATCACTTCCTCCCATACCCATACAAGTTGTCCTTTTTAGGAGTTATTAGTTTAATTATCACTTTACGGGAAAAAATAACAGGAAATGGACATGATCAGGAATCAGGAGTACATAAACAATATATAGTCAGGTCACTGCATGTAAAGCAGGAAAACAAGTCACTGATCATGATACAGAATAACAAGTCAAATCCCCGTAAAGATGACAATCACAAGTCAAGTATATCATGCTGGGTATAAAGTGATAGCATGATAGGATGGTGATATTAGTAAGCAACCAATCATAACATGAGATTGATAATAGTCTGGGTAAGTCATGGTACAACATAAGGTCTTGCCAAATAGTGGCATGTCAAAGTGGTCAGTTGATAACACAATTGTCAAGTGATATACATGTGTTAAAAGGAAGCATGCAATTGACAAAACTGAAGCAATGACAAGTCTGAAATAATAGCATGGCAATCATAGGAGAAACTCAGAAGTCAACGACCACGAAGGGTCGGCCACGCATAGTAAGAAAGCAGTAAAAGATATATGGAATAAAGTATAGGAAAACATGAAAAGAAATACTTATCGTCCCGACGAAACGGAAACTCAAATAAAGAAGAGCGAGACTACTCGCATACAAGAAGGTAGCGAGTGAGAATACTCGCCTAAATCACCAAAACGCCGATAGATCCGAAATCCACATAATTCGGGATGCGCCACAACCTGTGATATAAATATGTAGAGTGAAGATGAGAGAGAAATAATGGAAGATAATGTGTGTCAAGAGACAAGTCAAGTAATACCTATAGGTGATGTAAGTCTAGAGGGTAAGGTTCAGGTTCAAGAAGGGAATCAACTATAACAGATAGGTAAAGTTAGTCGTCTAGGTGGAATGGGTGGTCGACTAATAAAGAAGTTGGTCGACTAGGAGAAATGGGGTAGTCGACTAATAGTGGTCCTAAGTCGTCTAACAGTCAGGTCAAGTTGACTAAAACTGGGTTCTAGAGAGTTAGGATTCTTCCACAGGAGAAGCAGATTTTGGCCCAAAACAGACTAACGGTCGACTGGGTTGAATGGCCGGTCGACCGGTACACTAACAGTGCCAGGACGGTCGCCTGTCGGTCGACTGCCGGTCGACCGAAAATACAGGTCGGTCGAGTGATCGGTCGACTGCCGGTCGACCGATACAAGGCCGTGAGCTCCAGGTTTGGTCGGTCGACTTCCGGTCGACCGGACTAATTCCAACGTGCACGCTGTGCACGTCGGTCGACTGCCGGTCGACTGTCGGTCGACCGGACTCCTGAAAACTGCTGCTGTCTGGTTAAAAAACAGATTTTGTTGGGGTTATATTTGATGGCTAAAAATATGATTTTGATGACCTAGGAACACAAGATATGAAGATACAAGTATACTAGGAATTTAGACAAGTCTAAGTGATGAAGAACACTCACCAAAAGTAGTGGTTGGTGATGGAGTGATGGTGGTGTTGATGATGAAGAAGAAGGTGGAGCCTTGGTGGAGTTGTTGTTGACCTTGGTGGTGTTTCCCATGGAGATGAAGGAAAGGGTGGAGGTTTAGGGTTTTGATGAAGAGGATGAAGAGAAGGAAAAAGAGAAATAGAAATGTAAAGGGAAAGTATTTATAGGGTTTTGGATCTGTAAAGGTGTTGCAATTAAATAAAAGGGAGGGGCTTAATTGCAAAGTGGAGGATGAGGTGGTTCTCTTGGCCAATAGGGGCTTGCCATGGTGAGGGGTGAGGTGGAGAAGAAGTGTGTGGAAGTTGGTGAGGTGGAAATATTGTGTGGTGGAGAATTAAAGGAAGTGTATGGATGAAAATGAAAGCTTATGGAGGAAGCTAAAGGAAATAAAGAAATTAGGAAAAGGAAAAGGAATTGGAAAGAGAAGATATTTTCTTGATCTCCAAAATGAAATATCAGAAACACAGATTCCCGGGATTGAGTCGTGGATGCGGAATTCTTTCGGGAAAATACCGGATACGTCCCGAAATCAAGTATCTCAGAACGACCCGAAATAAACATCAAAAATCCATAAATTATATTAAGAATAATAGTGAAATCCTTTTTAAGAAATACTTTATAGTTTTAAAACTAAAAATCCCGGAATCAGTTACCTACCGACTCCGAAGGAATTTTCATAAAATCATAAAATCCTCAGAAAATGAATGTAGGTAGAAAATATGATTCTGAGAGATAATATCTAAAGGACCATCATGAAATTCCTAACTGTTTGTGAAATAAAAATACTGGAATCAGTCTTCTACCGACTCCGGTGGGATATCCATAAATTCGTAAAATCTTCAGAAAAAGTATTTAAGTATTAAACATAATTCTAAGAAGAAATGTCTAAAGAACCCTCTAGAAATTCTAAACAGTTTGTAAGATAAAAATTCGGGAATCGATCAGCGGCACTGGTCGACACCGGTTTTGAAGAAATTCCTTTTAATCCCAGAAAAATCCAGAAAATCACAGAAAATCTAATATATTGGAAAATAATATTTGAAACTGAAATCGGTCAAATCTAATCACCGGAAAGACCAAACCGAGTAATATTCTAGGATCGGGCCTTCGGTTCAGACTAGGGCTGACTCCGAGTCCACGAATCCAAATCCAAGATAAAACAATCATATAAGGAATTCATAATACAGAATAATTACAGGAAGTAAATCGAAAAAATACGATCGAAAATCTGAATACGCAACTAAGTACGTATTCCGGGAACGGGGTATTACAATCCACCCACCTTACAAAAAATTGCGTCCTCGCAATTTCGTTAAGGGGCAAATTGAATACAAAGGGGACAAGGGTGGAATTTATACCAATTAAGATATGAAGCACTATAGGTAGGGCTCTCAAGTCAACTGAATAATAATCATACTCTGCATTTCCGGCTGATGATGTCGTGGCTGTGTAATAAATCTTTAGAATAATGCTGAATAATACTGATGATGTCGTGGCTGTGTAATAAAGAAAACCCCGAAAATCCTGAGCATAATAAAGAAGACCGATAATTTAGAATCGACTGCTGTCCTCTGAAAGATAGCCAGATCAAGATCGATCTGGAGAATACCAAGCTTCATAGAATTGGCCGAAGAGATCACATAATAGCTTCATTCTGAACCAGCCACTACCTCTCTAGTCTAGTCATATCTTAAAATAGTATAAGGCTTCATAAAACCAAAACAGGGAAAGGATAGGAAGGATTTGGAATCAAAGGAAAGATAGTCAAGGAGGATTTGAAATCAAAGGAAAGATAGTCAAGAAATAGATAACTCTGCACTTGCAGTTGGAATGTATAACCAAGACTCATGTATTCCAGTTGCAAATCTCTTTACCATTGATTTGCCTTCTGGACGTACTGAGGAGGTTAGAGCCTAAGCTCTGATACCAACCTGTAACGCCCCGATCCCGCTGATACGGGGACGTCACTGCAACGTATATACGTAAGTCCGAAGTACCTTCCCGTATATACGCTAAGCATCAGTACAGACAAGAATCAGAGTACGGAAGTAAGTGGTGCATTATACATTCCAACACATATATACAATTACAGAATTATCACCAGAAGTGATCCATATTAACAATAATATTATATCACTGATGCGCAAATGCGGGAATACAAAAGATATACATGTATGGACAACATAAAAGATACATGTATATGAACAGTACAAAAGAGTGCTCACGAGGTAACTGGAGAGACCACGCTACCGCTGCGCTACTCTGATCAATAACAGGGGGAAATCCTCACGCTCCAAGCTCCATGACCTGGACATGAGAATCCAGGGGAGTCAGTGAAACTCCCCAGGCGAGTATGATACAAAGCCAGGTGGCGAGCTAGGAGGAACACAAGTGTCAAACTCAGAAGACAGGAGGGTTAGAACACAAATGAAATACATATATGGACGGTCATAATACAATCATCAGAAAACCGGAAATCCAAGGTAAAACTGATTTCATGCAAGGTGATTGTATACGCTTAGGTTACGGTCCCATGAGACTAATACATCGAAGGAATAATCCAAACAAGGAAACCCTCATCTATATACCTTTATCTCATGCCACAGAATATCCAAGCGTATAGAATCAGAGTTGCAAATCATATGAAAGTCAAACAGGAATACAAAACGGGAATCATGACATGCATAGCAAGTGCAACAGGAATCATAACAGGTAACTATTATTATTATTACTTGTCTGACCCATATATCTAGGTATGTGACCTGGTGTACGGCCAACCCACATACATCCATATATAAGCAAGCCAAGGGTTGTTAACGGAAGTAGATGGAGAACTGATAGAGCTTCTTATAATGGTACTCATGCACCGGGGACCAGTCTTCTGGCCCAACGGTTCCCACCACCTGGGACCGGCTTTGTTCACATGCACCGGGGACCAGTTTAGTGGTCCAACGGTTCCCACCACCTGGGACCGGCTTTGGAGGCTCGAAGTCCCCCCTAATAGTAATCATAACAGTAATCATAACAGTACCGCCAATATATGTCATTCCCATACTATAAGCAAGATATCATTCCGGCATCCATCACTTCCTCCCATACCCATACAAGTTGTCCTTTTTAGGAGTTATTAGTTTAATTATCACTTTACGGGAAAAAAACAGGAAATGGACATGATCAGGAATCAGGAGTACATAAACAATATATAGTCAGGTCACTGCATGTAAAGCAGGAAAACAAGTCACTGATCATGATACAGAATAACAAGTCAAATCCCCGTAAAGATGACAATCACAAGTCAAGTATATCATGCTGGGTATAAAGTGATAGCATGATAGGATGGTGATATTAGTAAGCAACCAATCATAACATGAGATTGATAATAGTCTGGGTAAGTCATGGTACAACATAAAGGTCTTGCCAAATAGTGGCATGTCAAGTGGTCAGTTGATAACACAATTGTCAAGTGATATACATGTGTTAAAAGGAAGCATGCAATTGACAAAACTGAAGCAATGACAAGTCTGAAATAATAGCATGGCAATCATAGGAGAAACTCAGAAGTCAACGACACGAAGGGTCGGCCACGCATAGTAAGAAAGCAGTAAAAGATATATGGAATAAAGTATAGGAAAACATGAAAAGAAATACTTATCGTCCCGACGAAACGGAAACTCAAATAAAGAAGAGCGAGACTACTCGCATACAAGAAGGTAGCGAGTGAGAATACTCGCCTAAATCACCAAAACGCCGATAGATCCGAAATCCACATAATTCGGGATGCGCCACAACCTGTGATATAAATATGTAGAGTGAAGATGAGAGAGAAATAATGGAAGATAATGTGTGTCAAGAGACAAGTCAAGTAATACCTATAGGTGATGTAAGTCTAGAGGGTAAGGTTCAGGTTCAAGAAGGGAATCAACTATAACAGATAGGTAAAGTTAGTCGTCTAGGTGGAATGGGTGGTCGACTAATAAAGAAGTTGGTCGACTAGGAGAAATGGGGTAGTCGACTAATAGTGGTCCTAAGTCGTCTAACAGTCAGGTCAAGTTGACTAAAACTGGGTTCTAGAGAGTTAGGATTCTTCCACAGGAGAAGCAGATTTTGGCCCAAAACAGACTAACGGTCGACTGGGTTGAATGGCCGGTCGACCGGTACACTAACAGTGCCAGGACGGTCGCCTGTCGGTCGACTGCCGGTCGACCGAAAATACAGGTCGGTCGAGTGATCGGGGGTGAGCCGGTCGACCGATACAAGGCCGTGAGCTCCAGGTTTGGTCGGTCGACTTCCGGTCGACCGGACTAATTCCAACGTGCACGCTGTGCACGTCGGTCGACTGCCGGTCGACTGTCGGTCGACCGGACTCCTGAAAACTGCTGCTGTCTGGTTAAAAAACAGATTTTTGTTGGGTTATATTTGATGGCTAAAAATATGATTTTGATGACCTAGGAACACAAGATATGAAGATACAAGTATACTAGGAATTTAGACAAGTCTAAGTGATGAAGAACACTCACCAAAAGTAGTGGTTGGTGATGGAGTGATGGTGGTGTTGATGATGAAGAAGAAGGTGGAGCCTTGGTGGAGTTGTTGTTGACCTTGGTGGTGTTTCCCATGGAGATGAAGGAAAGGGTGGAGGTTTAGGGTTTTGATGAAGAGGATGAAGAGAAGGAAAAAGAGAAATAGAAATGTAAAGGGAAAGTATTTATAGGGTTTTGGATCTGTAAAGGTGTTGCAATTAAATAAAAGGGAGGGGCTTAATTGCAAAGTGGAGGATGAGGTGGTTCTCTTGGCCAATAGGGGCTTGCCATGGTGAGGGGTGAGGTGGAGAAGAAGTGTGTGGAAGTTGGTGAGGTGGAAATATTGTGTGGTGGAGAATTAAAGGAAGTGTATGGATGAAAATGAAAGCTTATGGAGGAAGCTAAAGGAAATAAAGAAATTAGGAAAAGGAAAAGGAATTGGAAAGAGAAGATATTTTCTTGATCTCCAAAAATGAAAATATCAGAAACACAGATTCCCGGGATTGAGTCGTGGATGCGGAATTCTTTCGGGAAAATACCGGATACGTCCCGAAATCAAGTATCTCAGAACGACCCGAAATAAACATCAAAAATCCATAATATTATATTAAGAATAATAGTGAAATCCTTTTTAAGAAATACTTTATAGTTTTAAAACTAAAAATCCCGGAATCAGTTACCTACCGACTCCGAAGGAATTTTCATAAAATCATAAAATCCTCAGAAAATGAATGTAGGTAGAAAATATGATTCTGAGAGATAATATCTAAAGGACCATCATGAAATTCCTAACTGTTTGTGAAATAAAAATACTGGAATCAGTCTTCTACCGACTCCGGTGGGATATCCATAAATTCGTAAAATCTTCAGAAAAAGTATTTAAGTATTAAACATAATTCTAAGAAGAAATGTCTAAAGAACCCTCTAGAAATTCTAAACAGTTTGTAAGATAAAAATTTGGGAATCGATCAGCGGCACTGGTCGACACCGGTTTTGAAGAAATTCCTTTTAATCCCAGAAAAATCCAGAAAATCACAGAAAATCTAATATATTGGAAAATAATATTTGAAACTGAAATCGGTCAAATCTAATCACCGGAAAGACCAAACCGAGTAATATTCTAGGATCGGGCCTTCGGTTCAGACTAGGGCTGACTCCGAGTCCACGAATCCAAATCCAAGATAAAAACAATCATATAAGGAATTCATAATACAGAATAATTACAGGAAGTAAATCGAAAAAATACGATCGAAAATCTGAATACGCAACTAAGTACGTATTCCGGGAACGGGGTATTACAATCCACCCACCTTACAAAAAATTGCGTCCTCGCAATTTCGTTAAGGGGCAAATTGAATACAAAGGGGACAAGGGTGGAATTTATACCAATTAAGATATGAAGCACTATAGGTAGGGCTCTCAAGTCAACTGAATAATAATCATACTCTGCATTTCCGGCTGATGATGTCGTGGCTGCTGTGTAATAAATCTTTAGAATAATGCTGAATAATACTGATGATGTCGTGGCTGTGTAATAAAGAAAACCCCGAAAATCCTGAGCATAATAAAGAAGACCGATAATTTAGAATCCGACTGCTGTCCTCTGAAAGATAGCCAGATCAAGATCGATCTGGAGAATACCAAGCTTCATAGAATTGGCCGAAGAGATCACATAATAGCTTCATTCTGAACCAGCCACTACCTCTCTAGTCTAGTCATATCTTAAAATAGTATAAGGCTTCATAAAACCAAAACAGGGAAAGGATAGGAAGGATTTGGAATCAAAGGAAAGATAGTCAAGGAGGGATTTGAAATCAAAGGAAAGATAGTCAAGAAATAGATAACTCTGCACTTGCAGTTGGAATGTATAACCAAGACTCATGTATTCCAGTTGCAAATCTCTTTACCATTGATTTGCCTTCTGGACGTACTGAGGAGGTTAGAGCCTAAGCTCTGATACCAACCTGTAACGCCCCGATCCCGCTGATACGGGGACGTCACTGCAACGTATATACGTAAGTCCGAAGTACCTTCCCGTATATACGCTAAGCATCAGTACAGACAAGAATCAGAGTACGGAAGTAAGTGGTGCATTATACATTCCAACACATATATACAATTACAGAATTATCACCAGAGTACGGAAGTAACCGGTATCGCTGGAAGATTCCAGGATTTTTATTTTGAAAACCACACCATATTTTCGATTCCAATTTCACTAAACATCTTAGAATAATATTTGCTATTTTGAGAATTTTTCGGAAAGATTCTGAAACAGTCGAATTTTCGCCTTATTAAAATAATAATAAAATTTGCCGTTATTTCTTTTTCTTGCTTTTACCTCTCAAACCCTCTACTTATTACTTCCAGCATATTATATCAATTTTATTATTTACTAAAATATTTATTTATAAATTTTTAACTATTTTTAATCATTTCTTTTTAATTTATCTAATTTCTTTTCATTTTCTTTCTTTTCCTTGTTTTCTTTTCTTCTCCTCCACTCAACCTCTTCCCCCACGCCAAAGAGAACCAGCAGCGGCAGCAGGGGCAGCAGGGCAGGGCATGATGGTGAGAAACCCATCCCCATTCATCATTCCAATTTCTTTTTCCTCTTCACTTAAACCCTTCATTTTCCCTTCTTTCTATTAACTCTCCAACACATTTCATCTTCAACCTCCCTCTCCAACTCAAGCACCACTCACGCACGCCGCACCACCCTCACCACCGCCGCCTCCGGCGCCGCCCTAGCCGCCGCCACCGCTTCCCCCAACACCCACAACACTCCTCCACTCCCATCAACCCCCAATTCAACTCCACCATCCTCAATTTCTCCCAAAACCCATCACATACCCACCTTCATCTTCTCCAAATTCCTCCTCTCCACCACCAAATTCTCCCCTTCAACTACTCCATCACCACCTCCTCCACCTCCTCTAACATCCCAACACCACCAAACACCACCACCACCACCACAACCACCACCACCACCCATCACCTCCATCAAAACAACATCAACAACAACATCAACACAAAAAAAGACCCACCTCTCCTCCTCCACCCGCGCGTGCGCGCCGCCCTCCTCCCGCCGCCGGCGCCGCCGCGGCCTGCCGCCGGCGCCGGCCGTGGCCGGCCGACCACCCCACTCCCCCTCCTTCTTCCTTTCATTTCTTTCTTTCTTTCTTCTTTTCTTTCTTTCCTTTTTCCTTTCATTTCATCCCTAAATAAAACAAAATTCCTCTTTCCAAAAATACCCCTCACCTTTCCCTTAAACTACAACCCTCTATTTACAACCCTTACCCCTCTCCTTTAAATCCCAATTCATTTCAAACTATACCATATTTCCCTCCCTTTCTTTTTCTCCCTTTTTTTTCCCTACAAATTTCTCTCTCCTCTCTCTCTCCTCTCTCATTCCTCTCTAATAATTTTTATAAATATTTATAATTATATATTTTAATATACAAATTGTGGGCTAAAGGTTTACTTGGACGGTTCGCTGGTTACCCAGATTTTAACGGTATTTACCCGGTTTCAGGCGAGTACAGTTCTTTTTAACATGCATCTATTTTATCATTATGATATTCCATGTTCCATGTCTAACAACTGTTATCCTGCTTTTATACATGATGTGGGAGATGATATGTGTATCACCGATACTGACATGTTACACCGATGTTTGCCATGCTATATTTGTACATGATACCAGACCACTAGTACCTGCCTGTTATAGTTGATACACGATATATGACTCTAGTACTTACCATGCTATATGTGATAGGTGATACCCGATACCTGTACTTGCCATGCTATACCTGACCCCGATATATGACACCAGTACGTATCATGCTACATTTGACATATGGTGCCTGACACCGGTATTTGCCTTGCTATATTTGACCCATGATATATGACACCGGTACTAGCCATGCTATATTTGATATATGATACTTGAGACCAGTACTTGCCATGTTATATTTGACATATGACACCGGATATTGGTACTTGCCATGCTATATTTGACACATGATATGTTACACCGTTATTTGACATGCTATACTTGCCACCTGATATATAACACCGGTACTTGTCATGATATACATGACACCTGGCACCTGTATTACCTGGCATATTCATGATTATTATGTGACCAGACATCTGGCACTCCTGTATCTCCTGTACTCCTGTATCTCCTGAGCTCCTGTACTCCTGAACCCCTGAAAAAGGGTGACTCCTGATACTATACTCCTGATATTATACTCCTGTTAACTCCTGTAGTTGGATAATCATGATTATACTGTATGCACTTGTGGACATTATCTTTGGGCAACATATATAATAAAATACTCAACTTTCACTGGGTGGGGGAAACTGATGGACACCGGTTGATGTCATATTTATAATGGTATCTGAAGTGTCGTGTGGGGCGCGTAATGATAAGTCCCCGGAAGCAGTAGCCTGAATCTGAAGTGTCGTGTGGGGCGCGTAATGATAAGTCCCCGGAAGCAGTAGCCTGTACTCCTGAGCATAGTCCCTAGCTGAGATGGGACCCACTATAAATATGAGCCATCAGATTTATCAGTTTCCAAATAATAACTCGTCTTATTCATAAGTGGATGTATGCGTGCCGGTTAGCACATACAAAAGCATATGAATCGGATGAATAACATAAAACAACCAAACAGTAGTAATGTTAGGAACATGTGATATTTGGTCTCTCCTTTGTTCGGGTCCTGATACTCACATATCAGACTCGGGTAAGTTCTACAGAGTGCGAACTCTAGTATGGACTATCAGTGATGTGAGACACTGGTAGGGAGGCGATTAAAATATCAGATGGTACTGACTATTATTGCTGAATTAATTAAAATGCTATACTTTTATATTCTCCAGTTTCAGTATTATGTTCTGAGTCGACACCCTGCATTATGACATGATATATGTGGCACAAGGATTATTACTGACACACCTTAGTTCTGTTACCCTGAGGGCAACTCAAGTTGTATGAACTCAGATGATGGTGACACCGTATATGTGGTATATAGATAAGGGTTTCCTTGTTTGGATTATCCCCTTGACGTATCACTCCATGAATCCATAATCTGAGCTTATATAACTAGTTTTGTCCATGTTTATATTTATCATGTGTTTAGTGTATTTATCACATGTTGCCATATTTGTCGCATGATTATGTATACTTATGCTCTCTACACCGTATTTCATGCATGCTTTCCGATTCAGATTTACTGATATACATGCATTTACTTGATCTCGGATTTACTGTCATTTTCCTTATATTACTTGTCATTTCCTGTACCTACATGCCTGGACCACATCACTTGATCTTGTACACGTGTGCCTGTTATGCACGCCATCTGGCTTCATTCTTTGTACTCGCTGGGGTTGCTAACAACCCTGGATTCTCATGTCCAGATCCTGGAGTCTGGACCATAGCCTTGTTGTACCTGATCTGAGTAGCGCAGCGGGAGCGTGGATTAGTAGGTGCCTACCTGGACCCTCTTCCTTCTCGCCTCTTCTTGATCGGCTCGCGAGATTTTCATCTTGCCACTCGTGAGTACTTTCCAGTATTTCATATTGTGCATCCTACTTTTGTGCTCTTAGTGATCATGTATTCTTCAGATATTATATCATGCCTTGTGATAACTATGTACTGGTGTTATTATTGCTGGATTGTATATCACCACTGTGCTTCCGTACTCTGACTCCTGCCTGTATTGATGCTTAGCGTATATACGTTAGGGTATTTCCGACCTTCGTATATACGTCGCAGTAACGTCTCCGTACCCTCCGGATCGGGGCGTTACAGGGTGGTATCAGAGCCTAGGCTCACACATCCTCGGTACAATGCATGAGTCGTGGTTATACAATCCAACTGCAAGTACAAAGTTATCCATTTCCTCTTGATCGTCCTTTCCTTGATTCTTGAAATCTCTTCCATCCTTTTCCATTTCCAGTTCCTATCATTCTTATACAAACTCAAGATATGGATAGACTGGTAGGGTAGCAGCAAGACAGATGTGGTTCACTATCATTATGTTTTGGTATTCTTTGACTCTGGTGCATCACCTGGTCTTATATTGGATGGTTCTTCGGCCTCGCATCCTATTCTAGTGTATGTGGATACATCATGGGGAAATCAGCACAGCAAGTGGAGTAGTCATCACTTATATAATCAGACAGACCGTATCATTACCCGAGGAGTGTCAGTATGGAACAGTATTTCAGATTTAGGGTTTCTGCCAGACAGAGTTATGGAGACAGCCTTCGGGACTCATTTCGATTATCGTGATTCTTGATCGTGTTCTCAGAGCCACCAGCTTCTGGCAGTTTTATTGATTTGATGGACTACGGACCCCGCTAGCCTCGCTAAGCGAGGGTTGTGTTCTAGTCACTCGTGGACTTAACCAGGTGTAGGCTTCGCTGCACCCTGGTGCTTAGCATTAGCGTTGTGTTACGCGCTGGCTTCGCCGCGTGAGCTCCACCATGTGCGAGCCTCGCAGAGCGTTAGCTCCGCTGCACCCTAATGCTTAACGCCTGAGATGTGTTTACGCGATGGTCTCACCTAGGCTTGGTTCCGTCCGTGGCTAGTCCCTTCAGTGCTTTGCACTCTAGCTGTTCCTCGGACTTCTTCTGCCTTGCATGTTTTCATGGATCCGATGTACAGGGTTTTCTCGCTATATCTGAGCTATTGCCATGATCCGTTTGAACGAATCCATTCGGCCAACCTTGCAGAGATTGAGTATTCTTTAATGTTTCATGTGCAGTCGGGTTATCATTCAGAAGTCAGTCTTCAGAATTCTTTATGGTTATTCTATATTCTCGGTTATGCCTTTCAGAGATTACAATGCCCAGTATTCAGGAATTCTTAATTATTGGTCTTCTTGATTCATGCTCAGTATTATTGGGGTTTTCTCTATCTTCGGTATTCTGGAGGAATAGTGTGTATGCAGTATCGGAAATTCTACCATGGATTCTTTGTCAAGGACAGCTTCATGTCATGCGGGACTTTATATTATATTACGGATTTCTATGGATTTCAGAGATTCTATATTATGGATTTCAGCACTATGGATTTTTATGGTTATTAGCTTTGCTTCGCAGTCCGAAAGAGCAGACGTCAGGTCAGTATTATTATGACACCGTCAGAGGATATATATATGGCAGTAGTGCAGAGATGTCTCAGTCTTGGGTTTATCATTCAGCCAATTTGTGGGAATTATCCTCAGTTACTCATATCTTGATTGGTATAATCTTCATTCCTTTTCCTTTTTGTGTTCATCCTCCCCTTATCGAAATTTCGAGGACGAAATTTTTGTAAGGTGGATGGAATGTAACACCCCGTTTCTGGAATACGTACGTAGATACGTATTCTGATTTTTCTAGCATATTTCTTTGATTTATCTTGTAATTGTTTTTGTTTTATGATTATTAGTGTGATCGTTTTGTGTTGGATTTGGATTCGTGGACTCGGAGTCAGCCCTAGTCTGAACCGAGGGCCCGAACCTAGTGCTTCGCTTGATTTGGCCTTTCTGCTAGTCCGATTTGACCGATTTCAGTTTCAGAGACTGTTTTCTAATATTTTAAATTTTTCATGATTTTCTGGAATTTTCTGAAATTTTTCTGCAAAATCTTCAAAACCGGTGTCGGTCGGTATCGCTGACTGATTCTCGGATTTTTAGTTTTCAAATGGGATTGAATTTTCAAAAACGGCTTTCACAGTATATCTTAGAATATCATTTTCTAGCTAAAAACATTTTTTTGGGATTTTTCAAATTTTATCAAAATTTGACCGCTCCTGGTGTCGACCGGTATCGCTGGAAGATTCCAGGATTTTTATTTTGAAAACCACACCATATTTTTCGATTCCGATTTCACTAAACATCTTAGAATAATATTTGCTATTTTTGAGAATTTTTCGGAAAGATTCTGAAACAGTCGAATTTTCGCCTTATTAAAATAATAATAAAATTTGCCGTTATTTCTTTTTCTTGCTTTTACCTCTCAAACCCTCTACTTATTACTTCCAGCATATTATATCAATTTTATTATTTACTAAAATATTTATTTATAAATTTTTAACTATTTTTAATCATTTCTTTTTAATTTATCTAATTTCTTTTCATTTTCTTTCTTTTCCTTGTTTTCTTTTCTTCTCCTCCACTCAACCTCTTCCCCCACGCCAAAGAGAACCAGCAGCGGCAGCAGGGGCAGCAGGGCAGGGCATGATGGTGAGAAACCCATCCCCATTCATCATTCCAATTTCTTTTTCCTCTTCACTTAAACCCTTCATTTTCCCTTCTTTCTATTAACTCTCCAACACATTTCATCTTCAACCTCCCTCTCCAACTCAAGCACCACTCACGCACGCCGCACCACCCTCACCACCGCCGCCTCCGGCGCCGCCCTAGCCGCCGCCACCGCTTCCCCCAACACCCCACAACACTCCTCCACTCCCATCAACCCCCAATTCAACTCCACCATCCTCAATTTCTCCCAAAACCCATCACATACCCACCTTCATCTTCTCCAAATTCCTCCTCTCCACCACCAAATTCTCCCCTTCAACTACTCCATCACCACCTCCTCCACCTCCTCTAACATCCCAACACCACCAAACACCACCACACCACCACAACCACCACCACCACCCATCACCTCCATCAAAACAACATCAACAACAACATCAACACAAAAAAAGACCCACCTCTCCTCCTCCACCCGCGCGTGCGCGCCGCCCTCCTCCCGCCGCCGGCGCCGCCGCCGGCCTGCCGCCGGCGCCGGCCGTGGCTGGCCGACCACCCCACTCCCCCTCCTTCTTCCTTTCATTTCTTTCTTTCTTTCTTCTTTTCTTTCTTTCCTTTTTCCTTTTCATTTCATCCCTAAATAAAACAAAATTCCTCTTTCCAAAAATACCCCTCACCTTTCCCTTAAACTACAACCCTCTATTTACAACCCTTACCCCTCTCCTTTAAATCCCAATTCATTTCAAACTATACCATATTTTCCCTCCCTTTCTTTTTCTCCCTTTTTTTTCCCTACAAATTTCTCTCTCCTCTCTCTCTCCTCTCTCATTCCCTCTCTAATAATTTTTATAAATATTTATAATTATATATTTTAATATACAAATTGTGGGCTAAAGGTTTACTTGGACGGTTCGCTGGTTACCCGGATTTTAACCGGTATTTTACCCGGTTTCAGGCGAGTACAGTTCTTTTTAACATGCATCTATTTTATCATTATGATATTCCATGTTCCATGTCTAACAACTGTTATCCTGCTTTTATACATGATGTGGGAGATGATATGTGTATCACCGATACTGACATGTTACACCGATGTTTGCCATGCTATATTTGTACATGATACCAGACCACTAGTACCTGCCATGTTATAGTTGATACACGATATATGACTCTAGTACTTACCATGCTATATGTGATAGGTGATACCCGATACCTGTACTTGCCATGCTATACCTGACCCCGATATATGACACCAGTACGTATCATGCTACATTTGACATATGGTGCCTGACACCGGTATTTGCCTTGCTATATTTGACCCATGATATATGACACCGGTACTAGCCATGCTATATTTGATATATGATACTTGAGACCAGTACTTGCCATGTTATATTTGACATATGACACCGGATATTGGTACTTGCCATGCTATATTTGACACATGATATGTTACACCGTTATTTGACATGCTATACTTGCCACCTGATATATAACACCGGTACTTGTCATGATATACATGACACCTGGCACCTGTATTACCTGGCATATTCATGATTATTATGTGACCAGACATCTGGCACTCCTGTATCTCCTGTACTCCTGTATCTCCTGAGCTCCTGTACTCCTGAACCCCTGAAAAAGGGTGACTCCTGATACTATACTCCTGATATTATACTCCTGTTAACTCCTGTAGTTGGATAATCATGATTATACTGTATGCACTTGTGGACATTATCTTTGGGCAACATATATAATAAAATACTCAACTTTCACTGGGTGGGGGAAACTGATGGACACCGGTTGATGTCATATTTATAATGGTATCTGAAGTGTCGTGTGGGGCGCGTAATGATAAGTCCCCGGAAGCAGTAGCCTGAATCTGAAGTGTCGTGTGGGGCGCGTAATGATAAGTCCCCGGAAGCAGTAGCCTGTACTCCTTAGCATAGTCCCTAGCTGAGATGGGACCCACTATAAATATGAGCCATCAGATTTATCAGTTTCCAAATAATAACTCGTCTTATTCATAAGTGGATGTATGCGTGCCGGTTAGCACATACAAAAGCATATGAATCGGATGAATAACATAAAACAACCAAACAGTAGTAATGTTAGGAACATGTGATATTTGGTCTCTCCTTTGTTCGGGTCCTGATACTCACATATCAGACTCGGGTAAGTTCTACAGAGTGCGAACTCTAGTATGGACTATCAGTGATGTGAGACACTGGTAGGGAGGCGATTAAAATATCAGATGGTACTGACTATTATTGCTGAATTAATTAAAATGCTATACTTTTATATTCTCCAGTTTCAGTATTATGTTCTGAGTCGACACCCTGCATTATGACATGATATATGTGGCACAAGGATTATTACTGACACACCTTAGTTCTGTTACCCTGAGGGCAACTCAAGTTGTATGAACTCAGATGATGGTGACACCGTATATGTGGTATATAGATAAGGGTTTCCTTGTTTGGATTATCCCCTTGACGTATCACTCCATGAATCCATAATCTGAGCTTATATAACTAGTTTTGTCCATGTTTATATTTATCATGTGTTTAGTGTATTTATCACATGTTGCCATATTTGTCGCATGATTATGTATACTTATGCTCTCTACACCGTATTTCATGCATGCTTTCCGATTCAGATTTACTGATATACATGCATTTACTTGATCTCGGATTTACTGTCATTTTCCTTATATTACTTGTCATTTCCTGTACCTACATGCCTGGACCACATCACTTGATCTTGTACACGTGTGCCTGTTATGCACGCCATCTGGCTTCATTCTTTGTACTCGCTGGGGTTGCTAACAACCCTGGATTCTCATGTCCAGATCCTGGAGTCTGGACCATAGCCTTGTTGTACCTGATCTGAGTAGCGCAGCGGGAGCGTGGATTAGTAGGTGCCTACCTGGACCCTCTTCCTTCTCGCCTCTTCTTGATCGGCTCGCGAGATTTTCATCTTGCCACTCGTGAGTACTTTCCAGTATTTCATATTGTGCATCCTACTTTTGTGCCTCTTAGTGATCATGTATTCTTCAGATATTATATCATGCCTTGTGATAACTATGTACTGGTGTTATTATTGCTGGATTGTATATCACCACTGTGCTTCCGTACTCTGACTCCTGCCTGTATTGATGCTTAGCGTATATACGTTAGGGTATTTCTGACCTTCGTATATACGTCGCAGTAACGTCTCCGTACCCTCCGGATCGGGGCGTTACAGTATTCATCAAAGATGTATTATTTTTGTGGAGAAAAATGGCCGTGTCCTTGTGGCACCATCTGTTCCTCTGCGAAGGCTTACGGCCTTGTGCAGGAGGAAGGCCTTTCACGTCCCGTTGGTTTGGCTTGGAAGCAGATAAAACCGCTTGTATGCCTCAAATGATCTTGTTGAGCAACTGAATGTGTTATATGAAACACAACTTTGATGTAATATCAAGTACCCACCCTTCTAAATCAATGAAAGTTCCTTTCCTGATCATCTGATTTTTTTTTTGCTTGTTTTCATTGAGAGTTTGGCCATAGCGGGCCAAACTGTATGCGGAGTTAAGGACATAGTCCTTTCCTTGAATGGGCTTCGCGAAACTGGCATGTTCGCGAACTGCACCTTTTTTTGAAGGGGGCTAAGGTAAGCCTCTGCGCGAAGTCCGCATTTTGATCCAGGGCGAAGTTAACCCTTAGTGGGATCGAAGCAGCGCTTCTCGGGAAGGCGCTTTGGGCGGCGTTTCGAATTAATTCGAAGCGGCTGCATGTGCCCTTTTTCGATGTCTTGTTTCGGGCGCTGATTGGCCTATAAAAGCCCGATCGGGCTAAACAGAAAAAGATCTCTTTTTTCAGAGAAATTTCTGACTTTCCCTCTTCCTCTTCCTTCTTTGTTCAGAGGACTTTAAGAACTCTTGCAGCTCTTTAATGGCGCCCAAAAGACGAGCGGGGAAAGAAGTAGCCACTTCTGCGGTGAAGGGTGCTCCACCTCCGGTCATCGAACGGCCAGTCGCCGGTAAGAGATTCTTCCTTCTGATTAGAGACTTCGCTCTCTCTTTCAAAGCCGATCTTGGGCTATCAGGACGATCGAATATGATCTGTCCTTGTTAGGGAACTCGTTTCCCTGAATTTCTCTATTTTTCTATGTACAGGGAATTAAGAACTGAACAGTTCTTCTTTAGGCTTCCGTACGAAGCCATTACTTGGGCTGTCTTCGTCCTGTTTGAAGAACAGGACTCGGGTCTGTCCCTTCAGTCATGGCCACTAAGGATGACTTTTGACCATAATGCCCTCCTGATGACGTCAGCCCTTAGGGCTATACCACTTCCTGCTTAAGTGAAGTTGGCGCTGTCGCCTTGCTGGCTTTGCTCACCGGGCGAGGCTATGCCTTAATGGATTTTATATCTTTACATTCACCTGACTGTTGAACTAATTATAGTTCTCTTCTCTTTTTTTTTTTTGCAGTGAATAATCTGTTCGGGATGACGAGGAGGGCGAACGACAACATCAGCCTGCAATTCTAAGGCCAGGCTTTTCTTTTTAGTGAGCGGAGTTCTCTTGTTCGGGACACGCTCATTCATAGTGGTGATCAATACACCATGAGGAGCATCTTGACCACGGCTCCTCTTGAAGACATCGACCGTCGGGTTTATAAGAAGCCCGACTTCATGTTTGGAGATGCTGCGCCCGATCCTGACCGTCAGTTGCAGGCAGGCGAAGGACAGTGGATCTTCCAGCTGGATGGCGAGAAGTTTTACCTTCCGTCCAATAAGCGGCACTTTCCTCTGTCTTCCTTTGAGTGTGTAACTCAGGCTCGGAAGATGGTATGGGACGTGAGCCGAAGTATCGAATTCGTCCATGTTGGGAGGTTGACACTTCAATCTCCCGGTTATTCAAGGGCGGCCCCTCCTCACACCATAATGGGCTTGTATCCTGGTAATGTGTCGCGGGAGCTTCCAGTGGGAGAGAATCCGGCTATGGCGCAGACCTTCGGCAATCAATTCTGCGCTGTCAGCGGGAACTACCCTGCCAATGACTTCAGGGCTCCCGGTTGGGTTCACCCTTCAAAGTCATGGTGGGTGGATTTAACCAACTATATCCTTGCTCATTTCGAGAAGAATCTGGAGAGGATAAACCTCTATGAGGCCGTCAGGGCGACCTGCTACGGCATCGAGATGAAGGTGGCGTGCTTCTACGCCATCTTTGAATTGTATTGCCCAGCCTCAGGGACCTTCTTTACTTCTGTTGGCGAGCTAGGCCTGGCCTTGCATGAGATGTGGGAAATCTCTGCTCTGACCTTCGGGTCTCTTCCCTATGAGGAATATTTTCCGTGTGAGGCGGAGTTGGCCCTTCTGGAGAATCAGGAGCCTGCTTTATACGAGACTTATAGGGAATTAATGTGCCATCTGCACATTTGTTCCAATATCCATGGTGGCAACAAGGGTAGTTCCTGCAGCATGAAGAACTGGGGGAGTTATCTATTCCCAGATATGGAGAATGTTCCTGAAGCGGCTCATTGCGGAGTTGCTGATGAGGACATTTTTGAACGGATGGAGATGCACGCCCAAAGGGATATCGTCGTGACAGAAGACGACGGTCCCTATGAGAAGGGTGATGTCCTTCGGAGCTTTCATCATCAGGCTCGTCGACCCATGTCTCGGAGGGCACTGCTGGCCGGTTTCTTAACCGTCTGGTTGAAGAAGTACATGGCGCCATCTTCCTCGAGTGACATCGTTCACCCGAATGTGTTACTGCCCGCCGTTCGTTTGGTTCATGGTCACCGTCTGGGTCTTCTTCCGGCCATGGTGTGCTGTATTCAAAGAGGCCTTCGTGCATTAACGGAGGCTTTTTGCAGGCCACCGGCGACGAGGCGTGGAAAGGGCGCCATTCTGCCTTGCGACGGACCCAACCCTAGGGTAGGTCTGCCGTACACCTACTTAATGGCGTGGTTCGCCTTGCACTGCCCTTCTTTGATTGAAGCTGGAGAGGATCCTCCGCAGGGCGCTCGAACGGCGCTTCTCCGCCGATTCGAAGAGTGTTCATGGCTGAAGACTTACGTGGCCGAAGCCCGTAAGTTGGTGCGTCGATATGACGCTTACAGCCTATTCCGCTGTTTTTCTTGTATCCGGGGTGCAGTATACGGCGAGGGGTTTCGTGATGCGGAGGAAGGGCGGCCTCCCATGAGTCGGGGAGTTTTTGAGTGGCTGGTCAGCATCCGGCCCTCACATTTGTTGTATAGAAGCGGAGACACTTGCTATTTGGAACCTTATATCCCAAGTCGGTTCGCTCGACAGTTTGGTTACAACCAGCTGTATGTGGGCAACCCCAATCTCGGTTTGGCTTTCATGGGGAGTCTCATCGACGGGGCCGTTGTTGGACACGGAAAGTGAGGGGACGAGAGTTGCTGCAAAGGTTTCCTTGAATCAAACGAAACGGTTACAACAAAATCTGTTCTTTCCGGTTACAAGGGAGGGAGGATGTTGAAGCTTGAATCCCCCCTTTGTTTAATGCTGGGTTTTTCGTGTGGCGGTGGAGAGTGAGTCTTGTTCTCCGTTGACCAGATGACTGTCCTTCAGGGATCTTCTCTTTGGCCGGTAGAAGGAGTAACTCAGCTCCGTTTACCCAAGCTCTAAAAGAGAAGGTAGGCGAAGAGCAGCTAGTACGCAGTAAGCTGGCTGAAGAGTCTTCTCTCTTTCTCTACGTGTCGCGCCTGTTGATATCTCCTCCGATGCCTTGACTGTGTTCTCCTCTTCCTTTTTTTTTGTCCATAGCAACTGGGCTATTTATATAGGCTGTAGGGGGTGAACGTGTCCCCTAAAAATACTCCACGATGAGAGCCAACTTCCCCGCTACATGGGCGGTGAATGGCGCCATAATCGGGGTGGTTGTAACCGAGACGCGGGTCTGGACCCTAGCGCCTTGAGGTTGAGACGCGGGTTTGGACCCTCGCGTCTCGAGGCTGAGACGCGGGTGTCGAGCCAACGCGCCTTGATGTTGAGACGCGGGTGTCGATCCCACACGTCTTGATGCTGAGACGCGGATGTCGATCCCACGCGTCTTGATGCTGAGACGCGGATGTTGATTCCACGCGTCTAGAGCTTGGATCTCTGCTTTCTTAATGGCTTGTCTGCTTAGACATTTTTAGACAGCCTACAGAACCCCCTTCAAAGTTTTCGATATTCCGCAGTTAAATGGGACGGATTTCGGAATACTTTAGATTTTAGCCGCGTTCACCTTTATGACTGGACTATTAATGCTCCAGGTTTGATCTTATCTGGAACTGGTCTTCGTGAGTGTACTGTTGAACTCTTTGAAGCCATCAGAGTTGATCGTGTTGAGTGTCTAGATACACAGTCTAAACCTCCCCGATTGCTTTTAGTCTGTCACGGGTGCGCTTTTGGCTAGGAGTGGTTGGTCGTCTGTTTGTGTCAGTGTACTGTTGAACTGACTTGCAGAGGCCGAACGCAGGTTCCTTTTGAAAAGCAGAGATGAGACTGTTTTAAAGACGCGACTTCCATGGGGTGCGTCTTTTTGGCGATAAGAACGCGACTGATCTCTCATGAGGCAGACGCGATGTTTAGCCTGCTTGGGAGGACGCGAACTTGGGAGAGACGCGTCTTTTAAATGCAGACGCGATCGAAGAGGCGCGTTCCTTGGGCGCGAATCTATGCAATGTCATGATTACGCCGCCAGCTGGTCTAGGGAATCGGCGGGATTTCTCTGTTAGGCGCGCGGATTCCCCGGTTCATTAAATGAACTGCTCCACGTGTCGAATGATGACTCGCGGCGGGGTCGCGACGCATGATCTTCTCTGCTTGGAAACGATCTGGTTACACGCGTCACGCGGCGACTCGCTGCAGAGTATATTGGGCCAACCGCTGCGTATCTTCGCGAATCCCTGTGCCTATAAAAGGCAACAGTTAGAGAGATTTGTCTCTTCTCCGAACGCGCTTGCTCAGAGATTTAAAAGAATTCTTCTTCTCCATTACTGCTCATCTTCTCCACTGACCTCTGATCACCAATGGCACCCAAGACCAAGCCAACCGCGTCGTCTTCAAAGGCGACCGTCGCCGAGGCCCGGAGGGGCAGCTCCTCCTCTGCGCAGGATGTCGTTCTCCCAGGTCTCCAAGGTAAAATGCATTTCAGGCGTGAATTTCGCCATTAAAGGAAGTTCAAAGAACCCTTAAGAACCCTTAACACACAAATTTAATCGCGTTTGATTCCCAGACGCAGTCTTTGGGTTGATAACCGAGGCGCGGGTTTGATGACCTGGTGCCATTAGGTCCTGCCTTTTGGACCCTTCACTTAGAATATTTCTAATTGTGAAGAGTTTAAACGCGGACTTTGATCCTTGTGTTCTGCAACATCAGGTGCTGGTTCTTACGGTCTGGCGCCTGAGTCCAAGTACTTGAATCTCATAAGTCTTGGTTTGCAAAACGCGAATCTTGCAGGTCTGGACGCGGATTTGATAATTCCTGCGTCTAGTACTCTTCTGCGTTTGGACGTGGATGCGCAGGTCTGGACGCGGATTTGATAATTTCTGCGTCCAGTATCTCTTCTGCGCTTGGACGTGGATGCGCAGTCTGGACGCGGATTTGATAATTTCTGCGTCCAGTATCTCTTCTGCGTCTGGACGTGGATGCGCAGGTCTGGACGCGGATTTGATAATTCGCGCGTCCAGTGTGTCTTCTGCGTCTGGATTATGAACACTTAGCATTTTTTTCTTTCTTTTGATAAAGTATCTAACTAAGTGTCTTTTTCTTTTTGCAGCGCCACACTCTACTACTTCACTCGCCAAGACACGCCACTTTGGCCATGTAGGTGGTGCTGACCGGGACTTGACCTTTGTGCTACAAAGGACTGTCCCTGTGACTGCTGACTAGTCGCAGGCTCGTGAGGAGAGGCTCTCGAATGTTGACATGAGGACTCTTCGGGTGCTTATGATCGATGCAGCATTCACAACGGATGCTGGCATCAAGCTAGAGAAGCCTGCCTTCTTCTTCGGGGATCGTATCCACGATGGCGGCTATCGCGTGTATGACGGAACTTACAAATGACTCCGTCAAATAAGGGGTGGAAGATTCTTTCTTCCGGACATGGAGAGGCTGTTCCCGCTGTCCTATTTCCAGCACATGTCTGTCCCTAGGAAGATGGAATGGGACCTTTCTCGATATGTCCCTGAGATTACTCTCGGTAGTTTGGGTCCCCATAAAGTACACCGTCATGATAGCCATGACAGGTCGGTTATTGGCCTTTTCCCTGGGTTGCGCAAGTCTGAGGTTCCGGCTGGAGAGATATTACAGCTTGGCACTACCTTCCTCAACGCATTCATGGAAGCGGAGGGTGATTATCCGGTTGGGTTCCGTGCGCCCGGGTGGGTCCATTCCACTGAGAACTATTGGTGGGGCAGGATGGTCGGCTTTGTCCTCACCGAGCTCGGGGATCTGCTAAAGCGTGTGGGACTGTACTCGGCAGTCAGGGCCGTACAGTGGGGGATCCCTCAAAGCTCTCAGAACTTCTTCGGGGTTCTGGAGCGTTATAATCCTTTGACGGGGACATTCTTCACTCCGGTCGGGGAGATGGGCCTCGCTCTGCACGAGTTGCATGAAGTTTCAGGATTGGCAACAGGGGACATTCCCTATGAGGAATATGTCCCGACCACTGTGGAGCTTCACCTTTTGAAGGAGGAGTATCCCCTAATATATGAGACCTACTGGGAAGTGCTATGTCACTTCCACATTTGCGGCCAGATAACCAAATGGCGGTCGCAGGGAGTCAAGCAACTGTCTTGGGCCAGTTACTTGTTTAACAACGTCAACACCAAAGACCATCTGATAACCCGATTGGCTCCCAGCACCGATAGGGAGATTGAAGACAGGATCGACCAGGCTTCTGACAGTTTCTACACCACGGAGTCGAACGAGGACGGTTTCGACCCTGACTTGGTTTTTGAAAGCTTTCACCACCAAGCCCGGACCTCTATCTCCGATCGGGCTCTGTTGGCGGGCTTTCTGATGCTGTGGCTGAAGCGTTGTGTGGTGCCCACGCTGCCACATGAAGTTATTGTTGCTGACGTGGTGTACCCGGCGGTGCTCCTGGCTCATGGCAACCCATAGCCCTTCTCCCGGCCGTAGCAGCTGGTATTCAGAGCGGACTGCGGGTGCTAGCTAAGAATTTCTGCGAGCCACCGAAAACTGCAGACTCCGAGGGAAAGCTGTATGTAGACTCAGAGGGGAATCCGACGGTGAAGCGTCCCAACCCTCGGGTCGAGCTGCCTTACACGTACCTCATGGCTTGGTACGTGATGCATTGCCCTTCCTTGATGACGGCGGTGCGTTGGAGGGAGAGTTCTGTGCCTTTTGTACAGCGGCTGGAGGGTTCGAACTGGCGTGATCCATATATATTACGTCCGGAAGTGCCTTTCAGACCCTGCGAACTACCAGCTCAATCGCTGCCTCCCCCAGATCCCTGGTGCATCCTTCGGGGATCTACTTGTTGATTCCGCGGGCCCAGATGATTTCACGAGGTTATCCACGGGAGCCTTCTGGTGGTTGCTCAATATTCGGCCCGGATATGTGCTTTTCCGGCAAGGGACGTCATGCACCATTGAGCCGTACATGCCAAATCGCTTCGCTCGACAGTTCGGCTATGATCAGCTCTATGTCGGGAACCCCAATGATCGACTCGCCTTCGAAGGGAACCTGTTCGAGGGTGCTCGGCCTGGTACTACAGTGTGGCTGGGGGGACGGGAGCAACTTTTCGTCTACCTCTCGAGGGGCCCAAGTGCCGTACGAGCCTCAGCTTCTGCACTTGGTACTTCCAAGCCATCCAGACACCAGACTTTTTCCCGGCGTCTTCATGCATCGAGAGCATCAATGCAAGTCTCGAGGCAAGGACAGAGTCCGGTAAACTGTCGAAACTCGTAGAACAGTACCTGAAGGCCCAGAAGGAGGTCGGGAGAAGAACGAGAAGGGAGCCACGAGCCGCGGATCCACGACCACCAAGGGCGGAGCCGCAAGCGTCTAAGGCGGAGCCGCGAGCAACAAGGGCAGAGCCGCAAGCAAGTAGGCGGAGCCACAAATAATGAGGGAGGAGCCGCGGGCAAGGAGGTCTAAGCAGGTGGTGAGCAAGCGTCATCGACGCTCTACTTCTATTGCTGAGCCTGTTCCAAAGAGGGTTCGGAGGGACTTGGCGGCCGAAGTCTCTCAATCCGAAGATATCCCTGCTGGTGTTGAGGCTCATTCTGAAGAAGGAACCACTTTAGTCAGTGCTCCTAGGTCGCTTAGCAGAGACCACGGGTCTGCGGAGGAAGGGGAGCTCGTTGATCGATCCACCGCCACTGACGAGGATGAGCAGTTAGAGGTCGACATCATGAGCAGAGGAGATGTCAATATTCCGGGGATTTTAACTCATCCCGAGCCTTCTTCTGCTCTTGAAGGGAGAGATGAGGCACGGCAGCCGGGGTCTCCTAGCGTCTTCATTTCCAGCCCTAGGGCAGTCGACCCTAGTCCTACCACTGGGGTAGTTGGAGGCAAGGCTCCGGTTGCAGAGCTTCCTCGCGTTGAGCTGTCGTCTTCTTCGTTATCGGGGAAAGCGCCTTTGAAGACGAGGTCGACTATGACGATGAACCCGCTCTTCCTGATCAGAGCAAATTCTTCCACATCTCGGAGGAGGAAATATATAGGGGCGAGCCATCGACTGCACCATCGCTGGCGATTATCCCTGCTGAAGGTACTCTTTCCATCTCCTGTCTAATTTTCTCTTTGCATATTGAAGAGGATGTTCTAACATTCTTCTTTTATGCTGCAGGGCCAGCCGGAGACGCCGAAGCTACAACCTCCTCGCATATAGAGGAGATGGTGGTAGAGTTGACCCAGCCCAAGGGGATTGAGGCCTCGGTTGCTGAGATAACTCAGAGGGGGCAGCTGTTGCAATTGGGGAGCCTTCCATTTTGCCGGAAGGGGAAGCAACCACTGAGGTTGAGGAGGCTCTCACTCTGCCGGGCGAGGAAGTTACTGCTGAAACCGAGGAGACTTCTGCTCCGCAGGATTCGACGTCTCTGGACCTCCAACCTGGTAAGGCAGCTCTGATGCTTTAAAAATTTCGCTTTTTTTACCATTGTGGCTAATATCGCGATAACTTGCAGAGAGGACTGAGGGGGCTCAGGTAGAGAGTCCGACGGTCGGTACCCCTCCAGAAGGCCACACAGCTCAGGTCTCGGTTGAGGTTACTAAGGAGGTTGCGCTAACTACTCCATCATTGGTCGTGGAGATTCCTGCAGAGGTAGCACCTCCGGAAGCGCCCGTGGCCAGTCTCGCTCTTGCTGTATCGACGGCCAGCACGACCCTTGTGCGAGAAGATCCGCCTTATATCCCCTATCCTGTGACAGAAAAGTGGTCGGGAAGCTTCCCAAGTGGTGAAGACATGGGGGAACTGGCACGTCAGATGGTGCAGCAATTCTTTGCTTCGATGGGATCATGTATTGATCTCATCTTACGTGGAAACAGCTCGTTCCAATTTGCCCAGACGCTTCTTAAAAATCTGGCCGTGAACGTCGAATTAACCGGAGGCCCTTCACTTGCCAAGGCGTGTCTGCGGGTGGTAGAGCAACTGGGAGACTACCTGCAGGAGCTGGAGTCTTTGGAAGATGCTGGCTCTTTTAGTGAGGCCCAGGCCACCCTGACTAGGCTCCTAGCTGCTCAAGAACGAGAGCGACAGGAAGCGGAGGCACAAATCGCTGCAGAGATCCGCAACCTCGAATATTCCCAGGCTGAATGTCAGAAACTAGCTGGCGATTCAAGGGAATCCGAGCTTGTCATGCAGAGCACAGAGCAAGTCATCATCCGGCTCGGGACACCATTGCCAAGGCAGAAATTGTGCTTGCGCTCAATGAGGAGAAGCTTGCTACCATCAAAAAGCAGCTAGAGGAGCAACAAGCTGCTAAGGCGCGAGCTGAAGAGAGTCTGTCTCTACATTCTTCCAGGGTGGAATCTCTGCGAACGCAGCTGGCCGCAAGAAATTTCTTATCTGAAGAGGAGTTGCGGGACCGGCTATTATGGAAGCTGAAAGGACGCGCCAACACGAGATTCACCGCCTTAGGGAACAAATCCGTACCTTGGCGAACCAGGACATTTAGCCTTCTTTTCTTTTCCCCTTTTTTGTAAAGAAGAGGACACTCTGTTTAGAGTGTTTGTATCCACTTTTACTGTTTATAATAAAAGTTTGAAAAATTTTGTTCCATCTTCTTTGCTCAGCTGTAGGTGAATCCAACTTCTTAGTAACTGGCTGTGAATATTAAACTTAGGTAAGACTAAGTTCTGTTAATGAAACGCGGCCTTGACTCTGAATCTTCTTGATGAGACGCGGCATAGATCCATGGGGTGAGACGCGGTCGTCAATTCATAGGAACTTAGATTTCACTAAGTCCTTTTGATGAGACGCGGCGTCAACTATAGGGTGAGACGCGGCTCTGATCCATGGAGTGAGACGCGGTCATCAGTCCATAGGAACTTAGATTTGACTAAGTCCTTTTGATGAGACGCGGCGTCAACTATAGGGTGAGACGCGGCTCTGATCCATGGAGTGAGACGCGGTCATCAGTCCATAGGAACTTAGATTTGACTAAGTCCTTTTGATGAGACGCGGCGTCAACTATAGGGTGAGACGCGGCTCTGATCCATGGAGTGAGACGCGGTCATCAGTCCATAGGAACTTAGATTTCACTAAGTCCTTTTGATGAGACGCGGCATCAATCACAGGGTGAAACGCGGCTCTGATTCATGGAGTGAGACGCGGTCATCAGTCCATAGGAACTTAGATTTCACTAAGTCCTTTTGATGAGACGCAGCGTCGATCACAGGGTGAAACGCGGCTGTCTTGCTAAGAAAGACGCGGATCAAGTAGGCGCGAGAGACGCGGTCCTGTTTGCTGAAGGAACGCGATTCTCCTATCTGCGTTTAGTGCAGCCTGACTTAGGAGACCTTTGAATCGTCAAGTCTTCACTGTCGATTGGGATATCGGGTCATCCGTTGCTTCCCAAGGCAGTTGTCCACGCGTCGGTCCCTCATTGGATTTAGGCGTTAATGCCCTTTGACGCAAAACCGACGCTGGCGGTTCAAAAACCGGCGCTCTCGACGGTTTCCAAAGCAGCGTTCCACGCGTCAGTCCTTTATTGGGCTTTGACAGTCGTGCGCGACGGTTCCGACTGATGCACCATTAATGACAGTTATTAGGGACTGCCTATAAATAGGGTGCACCCTCTCCTTCTTCAATAATCCGGACTTGGACTGTTTTCATTTGTTTTGCCCTGAGAGACCTCGCCTTCTCTAGAGCTTCTAACAAGGTCCCTGTCTTCATGGATGAAGGTGACTCCGCGGATGAAGATGACCCAGAGCTCTCGTGCTTCTGTTTGGTCTCTTCAGGAGGAAACGCCTCTCTGATCATCTTGCGCGCCCGCGTTTGGATGCAGAGAGGCCAACTCTGGACAAAGGCCTCTGCTGGTATGTTATTCCGATGATGTCTATAGTCCATCCAGGCCTGCACCTTGGCATAACCATCTGAATGAAGTCCTGGTGCACTCCTTTTCTGAAATTTGTGCTGTTGATTTGAACTTCTCTGAACGCGGGCACTTGACGCTGGCTTCGCTCATCGCGTTTCATGGCCATTGCCTTGGCGCGTTTTATAGCCGATGCCTTGAATGAATTCCAATTTGGGCTAAAAAGTTTCAGACCTGAATCTTGCAACTCCTGTTCACCCAACAGAGAGATGGCAATTTTCGGCGTTTGAAGTTTTTCGCGTCTAGTACATTAGACGCGGGTGCAAACTGAGACCGCGTTTGAATCCTGTGCGTGGCACAGTTTTGACTCGCGTCTGTTTCTGCTGACGCGGTGGTTTTTGACTGTGCAGATCATTTCTGCGTCTGAAGTCCCTAATGACTGCCGCGTCTGTCACTTAGTTTTCTTTGTTAAAGTATACTAAGTTTCAGATTTCTAACTCTCTTGTTTATTCTTTGCAGGTAGGCTTGATCGTCCTTTTTCAGGTTCGCTGGGCCCTGGAAAGAATATATCGGCTGGCGAACTTGCTCAACGTTCGTTTGTAAGAGAGTAAATTATGGTCCTCGTCGTTTGTAAGAGAGTAAATTATATCTCTGACGAGGACTCAAATCTCGCCAAGGTCTCTTCAGATCTCCTGCACCACTCTTGCCTGATGGCAAGAGATGGTCAGGGTACGCATGACGGCGATGAGGTTCCGGCGGTTGTGGTGGCGGAGAGGATCCTCTTCCTCTCCCATCCCAGAAGTGACATCAAGGACAGTCCATGTCCTTTGGATGGCCTGCGGGGGAAAGATCAACTCTTGAACGAAGGGTTGCAGGCTCTTCTGTTGCCACCGGACCTCAAGAACACCATTGCTCCTGGCTTAGTCAGCTAGGGCGCTTTCGAAGTTGGCGTCGTGCATCAAAGTGCAATCGGTTCCAACAG
Organism: Agave tequilana; assembly: GCA_038442645.1. Lineage (NCBI taxonomy): Eukaryota > Viridiplantae > Streptophyta > Magnoliopsida > Asparagales > Asparagaceae > Agave > Agave tequilana. The sequence goes on along the minus strand of JAVJIF010029892.1, from coordinate 230,234 downwards.
TCGCCACAATTTGGCACTTCTCCAGACATCATGCACTTAGGACAGATGCGGCTTCAAGGAGTGAATACGGCCTCAAAGAGAGAGAGGGACTTCTTTGTACTCCTTAATTGTAACACTCAATCTTATTGTATAAGAGAGCGTTTTGTATCACTTTCATATGTTTGGATATAAATAAAAGTGACACTTTTCTTTTTGCCTCTTCATTGTCTTGAAATTTTTTTTTTTATCTTCAGTTAGACACGTAGAAGCAATGAATCTTCTGACTCTATCAAAATTATGATGATAATCTTAATAAGTCAAAATTTGTAAGGAAAGATCCTATTTCAGGAACTTTCATAATACTGCCAGAGGTGTAATATTAACTTGACAGGGATGGGATGATTTTTGGTGGACCTGCCACTTTATGAAAGAAAGTGACAAGTGGGATATGTACCCCCAGGGAAGGTGAAATTTCATCAAGCGTTTGGGATTAACTTGACTAAGATCAGCTGGGGAGTTTGATGAAAACACTGTTAATGGTGTAATGTTAACCTAACAATGCTTCCAAGTAGACTTGTTACTTTGTTTAGGGGAAATAACAAGTGAGTCTAGACCCGCGGGGAATCTAGGAAAATCTTTACCGTTAGAGGTGTAATATTAACTTAACGGGTTGAGAATAGTCTTGTCAGAAGTGTAATGTTAACTTGACAAGAATGTGAGTCAGAGGTGTGATATTAACTTGACCCAGAGCGTCACTGTCATAGGTGTAATGTTTAACTTAACAGTGAGGTAATGCTAGAGGTGTGATGTTGAACTTGGCATTAGTCATCTCGGCTTAGACAAAGAAGTCGAGGAAAGGTCATGGCCATAGGTGTATTGTTGAACTTAGCGATGACTCGGATGCTAGAAGTGTAGTGTTAACTTGGCATCGTCCATTTCAGCTTCGATATGGAAGTCTGAAGAAAGGTGACTGTCGGAAGTGTGATGTTAACTCGACAGAAACTTGATGTACTGCTTAGAGGTGTGGTGTTAACTTAAACAGTAGTTTGTCAGAGGTGTAATATTAACTTGACAAAATGAGCTCGTGATAGGAGCAGTTTGAGGACCCGTCATTCTATTGATGAGAATTGACAAGTGGAATTTGAAGTGCCAGAGGTGTAGTGTTAACTTGGCAAATTTGAGAGTTTGCTACTCTATGTAGAGTTGACAAGCGAAGTTTGTACTCTACTAGGAGTATTGAAGTTTTGCATTACCAGAGGTGTAGTGTTAACTTGGCAATGATTGTATTTTGTGGTCCTACCATTCTATGGATGAGAATTGGTAGGGGATTTTGGAGGAAAGGGTGGAACCAAGTCCACTTAGGATTTTTAGCAAACCCTCAGCTATCAACGGATTTGAGGTGCCTTTACCAACTACCGTTTGAGTTGGGCTAGCCATGCTATTCCCCTCAGCATGATAAGTTGTCGAAGACTTATGTTGGGCTTAGAGGCCAACATTTTCCTCTATCCTTAGCCGTCGGAGGCGTTGGATGTTTTTGATCAGAGGTGTATTTTTAACTTGATCAGTGGAAGAGTACCATCTAGGTATAGTATTTCTTCAAGAATTTGCCATTGATTGGCATCATAAGTGTATCACCATTCGAGGTTATAAGGCGATATGATCCATTTGAGTAGACTGACTCTACCACAAATGGTCCTTCCCATTTAGGTTGGAATTTTCCTTTTGTCTTGTGCGTCATGACCATGGGTCTTCTGACGGCTAAGACAAGATCGCCTTTCTTGAAAGTTCGTACTTTAACTTTCTTGTTGAAGGCTCTGGTGATTCGAGCTTGGTAGAGCTCGATTTGCTGTTGGGCCTGCAGACGCTTATCATCTAAGGCTTCCAACTCCTGGAGTCGCTGTCGATGCTTCTCCTCTGCCGTCATCTCCGCTGTCAAGGCGACGCGTAGAGATGGAATTTGGATTTCCAGTGGGAGTACGGCTTCACATCCGTATACCAAGGAAAATGGTGTAGCTTTAGTTGGGGTTCGCACAGTTGTGCGATAGGCCCATAAGCATTCACCCAGCTTGTCGTCCCAGTCTCGTTGACTTTTCGAGACGAATTTCTTGAGAAGCTTGCCAATAGTCTTGTTGAAAGCTTCTGCGAGGCCATTAGCGGCAGGATAGTATGCCGTTGAGGACACACTCTGGATTCTGAACTTAGCGCAGAATCTCTGGAATGGCTGGCTGATGAACTGGGGTCCATTGTCATGGACAATTCGCTGAGGTACGCCGAAACGGTAAATAACGTGATGTTTCACGAACTTGATTACGTTCGACGACTTGACCTCCTTCAAAGGAATGGCTTCAGCCCATTTGGAGAAGTAATCGGTTATTGCTAAAATGAACCGATGTCCTTTTGATGATGGTGGGCTGATAGGACCAACCACATCCATCCCCTACATTTCGAATGGCCAGGTAGAGGCCGTAGAGTGGAGGTAGCCTGGCGCTTGATGGATGAAATCGCCATGCACTTGGCAGGCGTGACACTTCTTGGCATAAGCGACGGCATCGGCAATCATCTTAGGCCAATAGTAACCCAATCTCTGGAGTCGATGTGCCAGTTTTGGGCCAGGTTGATGAGCTCCACACATACCATCGTGGGCTTCTTTCAGTACTCCTTGGGCTTCTTTTGATGAGAGGCATCGGAGCAGGATCCCGTCATGCGATCGACGATACAATGTTCGCGAAATCGCATTATAGTAGAATTTGGGGGCTTTCCTTCGAATGGCAGCCGCCTCCTTGGTGTCTTCAGGCAGGATGCCGTACAAGACAAAATCAATGTATGGGAATCTCCAGTCTCTAGGCTCTGGACCGGTTGACACTTCGAGTGTTTCTTTACCGCGATGATCTCCCGTTGACCCTGGGTAGTCTCCGAGGGGAATTTTTGGACAGTATAGGTCGTGGCTGTAGACGAATACTTTCTCCATTGCTCCTGCTGGAAGAGCTAGGGAGGCAGCAAGGGATGCGAGTGCATCTGCATGCGCATTTTGCCTGCGCGGTACATGGTCAATGTAGAAGTTTGAAAACCTCTCGGCCATGTGGATTGTCGCGTTGTAGTAGGGTACTAGGTCTTCATGTCTGACTTCGTACTCTCCGCGAACTTGGCTGACGATGAGTTTAGAGTCACCGTACGCCTCGAGATTTTTAACGCCAATCTCATCGGCGAATTGCATCCCGATCAATAGAGCATTGTACTCCGCCACATTGTTGGAACAAGGCTCCGTTAGTGAGACAGCTCGGGGAATCACATAATTTTGTGGGGAGACGAGTACTACTCCTACCCCGCCACTACGTGTCCCTTGGGGCTTGTCCTCGATGCACCATCGAAGAAGAGTTGCCATACTTGACCCTCGAATGATGTCTGAGTGAGGCAGACTTCGACGATCTCATCTGGGAGATCCTCGTAGAGTTTGGCTGCTCTCGGATCTGGGTGTTCGGCTAAAAAGTCCGCCACCGCTTGTCCTTTAATGGCTTTCTGCGGCAGAAAGTGCATATCATACTGGGATAGCAACATAGCCCATTTTGCCAGCCGGCCGTTTAATGATGAAGGCTTTGTCATGAGTAACCTCAGAGGGTTGACTTTTGATATGACATTTATAGTTTGGCCCACCAGATAGTGTGGCATTTTCTGAATAGCGAACACCAGCGCCAAACATTCCTTCTCGATCGGGTTGTACCGATGTTCGGCTCCGATCATCATTCTACTCAAATAGTAGATTGCTTGTTCTCGCCCTTAGTCATCATTCTGAGCTAGTAGAGCTCCCAAAGAATGATCCATTGACCGGACGTACACCAGGAAAGGCTTTCCGGATACCGGAGCTGCAAGGACTGGTGGTTGGGTGAGGTATCGTTTGATCTCCTCGAACGCTCGTTGGCAAGCGTCGTCCCAAATGAACGAAACACCCTTCTTCATCAGCTTGGCGAAGGGTTGGCATCTCCCGGAGAGATTTGAGATGAATCTGCGGATGTATGCCAGTCGTCCTTGCAATCCTCTGAGCTCTTTGAGGCTTCTTGGAGGTTGCATCTCCTGAATGGCGCGGACCTTCTCCGGATCCAAATGGATTCCGGTGGAAGTCACAACAAATCCCAGGAATTTGCCGCTGGCCACCCCCAGGAAGGACTTGGTGGGGTTCATCTTTAATTGATGAGCCCGCATGATGTCGAAGACCACTTTTAGGTCAGCTATGTGATCACCTTTAATCCGGCTTTTCACCGCAATGTCATCGACATAACATTCCACCGTTTTGCGCATTTGCTGATGGAAAATGGCGTTCATGGCCCTTTGATATGTTGCCCATGCGTTCTTCAGTCCGAAGGGCATGACAGTGTAGCAATACACTCCTAGAGGTGTCCTGAAGGAGGTGTGCTTTTCGTCATCAGGATAAATCTTGATTTGATTGTATCCTGAGAATCCGTCCATAAAGGACATTCGTTCGAATCCACAAGTATTGTCAATCATGACATCTGTGATTGGCAATGGGAATTCGTCCTAGGGCAGGCCTCGTTTAGATCGCGGAAGTCGATGCAGATCCGGATCTTCCCGTTCTTTTTAGCGACGGGGACGATGTTGGCTACCCAGTCGGGATGTTGTTCCTCCCTGATGAAGCCAGAGTCAATAAGCTTCCTGACTTCTGATTGGATTGCCTCCATTATTTCTGGACGGAACCGTCGCTTCTGCTGTTTGACAGGCTTTACGTCCGGATTGATGTTGAGGCGGTGCATAGCCACTTGAGGATCAAGCCCAGGCATGTCCTCATAGTTCCAGGCGAAGACGTCTATGTACTCTTGTACAAGAGATATTAGATCTTTCTTCTCTGAAGGTGACAAGCCGTCACTTATGAAGATGGGCTTAGGATTAGCCTCATCCCCTAGGTTGATCTGAACAACCTTATCTTCTGTGGGTGGCTCACGCTGTTCAAAGCGGATATCCCAAAGAGTATTCAGATGTTTGATCCAAGGATCTGTATCAGATTGGATCATTTCTTCATCTTCGTCTTCCGGATGGCTTGTTGAAGCCATGTTCACTGAAAGTTCTCTGAAGATGTTGCCGACACTGACATCTGATTCCCACGATGACGTGCCTGATGAGTGATCGTGGCCTGATGGTTCCTCAGAATCAGAAGCTGACGGGGCCGGAGTTGATACATAGCCCAACCCCCTGCGTGTCTGATGATAATAATCAGGGGCCTTCCCTTTAGGCACAAAGGATCGAAGTAGTGTTCTCCTTCCTTTGCCAAAGTTCAACCCGGGCCTGTTGGTTAGATCATACCCCATGTACTTCATCATCTTGAGCGCTTTTGGTTCATAGTGATTGAACTGAGGGGTTCGTCCTCACCTTCCGATTCTTCATGGGGCATTGGTTCAGACGAGATTCGCCCAAAAAGTATTGGTCTTTGGCCTTTTCGTCTGGCCGGAACCAGGAATACAGATTTTTGCGCGTCACCATTATCTTGGTACGTCCCGAAGGATGATTTTATTGGTACATGCAATGATGCCAAAGCATTCATTGCCGACCAAACATCCTCGTCTACGTCGGTACTAGTATCCGACGGTATAGAATCAGACGCACAACCAGAAAAATACGCAAAATCTAGATCTTCATTAATATACCAACCGCCTGTATCGTCGGTGGTATTATCAACATCGAGCTTATTAGTGCTCTTTACAAGTGGTTCCAACTGCCACAGGCACTCTTCTTTCTCAGGCTCAATGTCAGCTTCATTACCAGAGTCTGGCTCCTCTGGTTGTGGGGTTTCATTCATCTCCACAGGATCCTGATAGAGGAGGGAGTCCGTGAAATAATTCTCAACCCCTTTAAATGGATGCCTTTCGGCAATCAACGTTCGAACTTTTCCACTCTCGTCAATGTATTTCATGACTTGGTGGAGAGTGGATGGAACGATGGAATTACGATAAATCCATGGTCGTCCCAGCAGCAGGTTGTAGGAAGTGTCAGCATCTATGACGTAGCATGTCACTTCCGACTTGAGGCTTCCGATCTGGCACTTGAGCTTGATCTTCCCCATCGGACGGGTGCTATTGGCATTAAACCCGTAAATAGTTGTCTGGGTAGGGCTCAGACGATGGGTAGGAATGCCCAGAAATTGCATGACTCGGCGAGGTATGATGCTCAGCGCAGACCCCGGATCTACCTGAATGCGATTTACCTCAGATGACCCAATATACCCTGTGAAGTACAGGGGTCGGTCATGCTTCCCTTTAACCTGCATGTCATCTGTAGTGAAGGTGATGCAGGGGGCATTTGGGGAGGTGTGGAGGCAATCCTCTACAACTTCCTCCCTTGGCACATGGGTCATGAAGACCTCAGCATTTGCCAAAGCTTCTTGTAGAGCCTCTCTGGTTGATTTTGATAGCCTCAGGAGCTCATACAAGGTAATGCGTGCCGGGATGTTGGCCAGTTGAGCCAGGACATCGAAGCGGTAAGGTGTCGAGGATCCTTCTGCTGCACCTTTTGAAAGAACTCGAGAAAACCGAGTTTCTTTCTGTTTCTCCACAGGTGGCTTTGTGGAGGGCTTGGTTGGCTCCACAGTCGGTTGTGGAGGGACTATCGCCGCCTCGCCATACTGCTTTAAGTATGCCTGACTTGAACGGGTTCCCGTTGTCGGTTGGTTGGGCTCTGCGGCCAAGACTATTGTCTCCTCTTCTGAGTCGGTCAGTGAGGGGACATCAGTCTCCGCTTCTCGAGAGGAAGCGCAGATCACATGGCAAGATGAAGCCTTTGCCTTGCCTTTGGACTTCCTGTTGGTCACAGTAGTCCACTGTTGCTCATCGACGAGGTCAGGGTGAACCCACATGGTTTCCCCTTGAGGTGTAGGGACGGGTACCAAGCCTTTTTTTCTGCTGCTGATAAGGGTCTGTGTTGACCACTCTAAGTTCTCCTTTCGGGATAGGGATCACTCCTACGGGTGTCGGGGGTCGTGTCCCAAACTGGAGAACCGACGTCATGTTGGCCGTCACCTCCTTCTGCTCTGGTCGGAGTTTTAACACCTCCGCGTCAATCAGAGCTTGAAGGATGTCCTTGAAAACGTAGCAGCTTTTGGTAGGGTGTCCCAGCATCCTGTGGTATAAGCAGTAGGTAGGATTGTCGGTCTTGCCGACTTCCGCCGGGCGTCTGATTTCAGGGAGCTTCAGTCGATTGCTCTTGTTGAGTAACTTGAAGAGCGAATCAACATGTTCCTCCTTGAAGGAATACTGCTTGTTGGCGCGGGGCTGGCTTGAAGAGCCACTCGCCTTGCCAGGTTGAGGTTTGGCAGGAGATTTGGTCGTCTCCGTTGCCAAATTATCCTTCCTCTTTGTTTGGAGGGATGTTTCTGGCGCACGCCTCATTGACCTCTCTGGCCGTGGCTTGCCTTCTTCCGCTCTGACGCGGGCTACAATCTCCTCAGCCTGCTCACCTTGTTGGACTAATTGTTTCCAGGTGCGGCATTCAGCAACTCCTATTTGAGTCAGGAGTGAGGTTTGGAGATTATGGCGGCATGTTTCCACCAGGGTGACCTGGGTCATGCCGCTTGGACATCGGAGTGCCACGTTCCGAAATCTTTCCACGAAAGATTTGACGGACTCTCCCTTTCGCTGTTTAGTAGCTAAAAGGGTAGGCATTGTAACCTCCGAATCATCTTCGAAGAAGCGTGTTAGAAACAACCTCTCCAAATCGCCCCAGTTCTTGATAGAACCTTCCGGGAGCTTCATAAACCATTCAAAGGCCAGCCCTTTCAGGGTGCCGATGAACAGTCGTGCCAGGATGGCATCATTATCTACTACATTCCCGGTTTGAGATTTGAAGTAGTAGATGTGCTGGTTGGGCGACCCCTTTCCATCGAAGGCTTGTAGGGTCGGAGCCTTGAACTTAGGAGGGTACGGGACTAAGTCCCACTCGGCCGGATAGGGCCGGACCACTCCCGCTTCTTGGAGGTCCTTGCGACTGGCAAGGGCATTGAGGCGTTCCTCCAATTGACTCATCCTTTTAGCATGAGTCGTTTCCGGATTCTGGTCGCCTTTTGACGAGGGTTTGGACGAGCCAGCAGTAGATCGTCGCGCTTCCTCAGAAGGTTCGGAAGATGGGCTTGATCCCTTTCTCCTTCTGTCCCTCGACCTGCTAGGAGGAGATTTCCTCCTGTCTTCGAGCAATTGTGCAAGCGCTAGCTTGATGGACTCGATAGACTCCTGTTGAGACCTGAGTATCTCCATTTGCCTCTTCTGGATCTGTTCCAGACGTACAACTGCCTCATCAGGAGTGCCCGTCATGTAGGCAGAGGTCTCCTTCTCCACAGAAGAGTTTGAAGCTGCTGATTCCACTACGGCGGAGTGAGAATCATTTATTTTAATGCCTCGGGCTAAGGCATTATAGTTAACCGGGGAATGGCCCCTGTCCGGGTACGAGTGTGTTGATACACTCCTTCCGGTTCAGAGTCAGACTCATGAGGGCTGACTGCTGGTCCTTTTCCCTTGCTTCTGCTTGTCATGTTCGCAGTAAGCTCCGGGTATTCAACGTCAGAGAAGATTCTCCTTCTATGGGAGCGCCTTCTTTTGGCTGACGGGGGGATCGAGGTCAGCTGTCTAACTAAAGACTGCTGGTGCACACTAGATCCGCAACGGCACTCCGAGAGTATGGAGATGAGCCGTTGGCAGCAGCACGATGAAGTGACCTGGTGGGCACTTCTTTTCTTTGTTAGATAATCCCTCAAATCCATGGAAGAGGGATCAAAGAGACTAGCCTCACAACGTCGAAGACGGGAGACAGTCATGTGCTGTTCAGCCTGGACGCAGACTACAGGGACGCGGCTCTCGCGACGCGGCTGTACGACGCGCGCGCGAGTCTCGCGTTGCTGCCTGGTGCGTTTGGGTAGAGATGTTTGAGAGAGAGTGGGCTGCTGGGCCCCACGCCTAGGGGCGCGTGCTTCTTGCGTCTGACGAGACGCAGAAGCTTCGCTTCGGCGTTTGGTAAGTTGGTCTTTAGAAGACTCAACTTGAGGAGTCTCGCGTTTGGGTCGCCAAACGCGGATCTCACGGACTGGACGAGGTGCGGGCAAGGCATCAGATTGTACGCCGCGTCCACCCCCAGTCAGACAACCAACGGTTCCGACTTGGAGTTGACGCGCGCGTCTCCTCTGTCGACGCTCAGCGTTCCGGTTGCGCCGTGGAGGAGGGGAGAAACCAACAACTTCCTGGTTTGCAGAACCAGGGGTGTTCACCACGCGGGTCTCCTGAGAGACGTTGACGCGGGTGTTCTGCGCGACGCGGTTGGTCGCGGCAACAGTGGTGCCTGGGACCACGCGGGCCTTCTGAGAGGCGTTGACGCGTGGGTACTGTGCGACGCGGTTGATCGCAACAGCAGTGTCTGAGGTCACGCGGGCCTTCTGGGAGGCGTTGGCGCGTGAGCTTGACTTGGCACAGTGGGTGGCAGCACCCGACATAGCCTCAAATTGGGCTTCGGGTAACTGTCCAGTTGAGACCCGGCGGCAGACGCGGGTCTTTGGGCTCTTGGAGCCAGAAGAGAGGAACTCTTCGTACTTCGTCTGGTCGAACTCAACAACGAGCGTTTCGACCATCTTCCCTTTGCGGAGGACATCATCCTGCGCCACGGCTTGTTCATCAGTGACAAACGTGTTCCCCAGCGGAGTCGCCATCTCTTGTTGGACACGGAAAGTGAGGGGACGAGAGTTGCTGCAAAGGTTTCCTTGAATCAAACGAAACGGTTACAACAAAAACTGTTCTTTTCGGTTACAAGGGAGGGAGGATGTTGAAGCTTGAATCCCCCCTTTGTTTAATGCTGGGTTCTTCGTGTGGCGGTGGAGAGTGAGTCTTGTTCTCCATTGACCAGATGACTGTCCTTCAGGGATCTTCTCTTTGGCCGGTAGAAGGAGTAACTCAGCTCCGTTTACCCAAGCTCTAAAAGAGAAGGTAGGCGAAGAGCAGCTAGTACGCAGTAAGCTGGCTGAAGAGTCTTCTCTCTTTCTCTACGTGTCGCGCCTGTTGATATCTCCTCCGATGCCTTGACTGTGTTCTCCTCTTCCTTTTTTTTTTGTCCATAGCAACTGGGCTATTTATATAGGCTGTAGGGGGTGAACGTGTCCCCTAAAAATACTCCACGATGAGAGCCAACTTCCCCGCTACATGGGCGGTGAATGGCGCCATAATCGGGGTGGTTGTAACCGAGACGCGGGTCTGGACCCTAGCGCCTTGAGGTTGAGACGCGGGTCTGGACCCTCGCGTCTCGAGGTTGAGACGCGGGTTTGGACCCTCGCGTCTTGAGGTTGAGACGCGGGTGTCGATCCCACGCGTCTTGATGTTGAGACGCGGGTGTCGATCCCACGCGTCTTGATGCTGAGACGCGGATGTTGATTCCACGCGTCTAGAGCTTGGATCTCTGCTTTCTTAATGGCTTTTCTGCTTAGACATTTTTAGACAGCCTACACCCGTGCTTGGTGGTTCTTTACTGCAGACAACACTGGGGCACGGCTACGCATGCCGTTGAAAGATCCCAGTCTTCTGACGACCCTGTGCTTTTGCCAGTGGTACGCGACTTCCAACTCCACACCTCTTGGGTTTAAGGCCAACAGCTCGGGTGTGAGTTTAATCTCTCATCGAATGAAGCAGAAGGCTTCTGAGAGAAAGGAAGGCAAACGAGTCCGTGTTCCTGGTATAGAGGAGTTCATCGCTGTGGATGATAGCGAGGCTTCTGATGCAGGCAGTCCTCGCTTCGAAGCGGGGACGAGGGCTGATGCTCATGCGGCTGGCTCTGGCGTGTGGGGACAGCTCCCCCACAACGTGTGGAAGAAGTGGAAGAGGAGGACTCTGAAGTCCACTTCAAGAGGAAGCGGGGGAGCGGATCCCGTAGGAAGTCGTTGGCGAAGAAGCCCCGTCGCCAGGATCCTACAATTGTGGTAGAGGGTGTATCCTCCGCGGCGTTCCCTCCTGCTGCTCCCTTAGGGGCTGAACCGTCGGTCGCTGAACCGACTACTGGTGGATTTGCTCCGTGTCTGGGTAAGATCGACCCCGTCCGTGTTAATGCGCCTCTGATGCGTTCTGAATAACTCATCATTTTTTCTTCGTGTCACAGGAGCTGAGGCGGTTGGAGGACAAGGGGAACATTATGATCCCCTGTTTACTTATGGGACTGCAGCTGGTTCCTTCGCCCATTCGGAGGAATCCGGAGGTGATGCGGCCGACATTGGTCCCTCGGGCGCTAGGACTTCAAAAGGAAGTCCTGTGGCATCGAGCTCTGTTGGGTGGTCCGGCAGATATTCGGCGAGCGAGAACGGGCCGGCTATTCGCGTCGATTCTGCTAAGAATTTTCCGATGGAGCCCCTGGAGACCAATGTGGCCGACGAGATGTTCGAGGCGACATCATCTTATGGTATTGTCCCGGCCTCTTGGCTCCTTTTGCTTGTTGTGCCTTGACTAACCACAGTCTTATCACAGGTGTCCGGCCACAAGGTGTACCAGCTTCTAAAGAGCCGGAGGATTCTCCTGAAGGGTCAAGGGGTGATATGAGCGCTTCGACCGCGGCAGATCCTGCTGTGTTGGATGCTTTGTATGGCGACCTGCCCTCTTATCAGCCCAAGGCAGCTGAAGGATCAGAGGTTGCAGAGGTGGCAGTTCAGGAGGTATCCTCACTCCCAACTATATCAACGAGTGAGGTACCGACAATTTTAGCAAGCGCGGAGCTGAGGGTGATCACAAGCCCTTCTTCACCAACTCTTGTGGTTGAACCTGCTGCTCAAGAGGCGGTTGCCAGCCCTACTTCAGTGGTGGCTAGCGCGCTAGTTTCCATGAAGACTCCGCCGAGACTACCGACGACCTGTCCCACTATCGTTGGTGTCTCCGCCGTTCTTCCCTTAGTGGCATCGACCAGGTTGGTAGACTTCTCTGAAGTTGCCTCTCTAACAGAAGTGGCTGAGGTCGAGAATGATTATATCGGTGACCTAGTCGATAACTTTTACAAAGGCTTAGGGCGAATTATCGACTTGGTTCTGAAGGGCTCAACTATACCATTCTCGAAGCTAAAGGGGATCCTCTCCCGTGATATTGAGAGTATTCGGGACTTTGAGGGGTATCACCAGGCTGCTGCTTTGGAACTCCTGGTAGATGAATTCGAGAAGGTTGTGGAGGAATGGCGCCGTCTCCAACTCTCGGACCTGGAGTCTTTAGTTGATGACCGGTTCGCTCTTCTCATTGCTCAAAAGCACGAGGCCCGGCTTGCCGCTCAAGAGGCTGCTAGGGCCATCTCTTCCGACTTGAAGTCCTTGGAAACAAAACAAGCGGAGGTTGAAAGTGCCATTGACGCCTCCACTAGTGCTCTTCTTGGCGCTGAGGACAAGATCGCGAAGGCTGAGGAAATGATCAGGAAGGCGAATCTTCTTCTATCCAAGGCTAACCCGGTGCGCCTTGAAGAAACTATGCGGCTTGAACAGCTCAAGGCTCAGAATGAGGAACTGGTGCGGCAGGGATTGTCGCAGAGGGCAACTCTGGCAGAGGTCGAAGTTCGTCTGGCCCAGGCGGTGGATTTCGATGAGGCTGAGCTGAGATCACAGGCGTTGACTCAGGCTGCTGATGACAGGGGGACGAAGCTGGCTTCCCTTGGGGATCGGATTCGATCTTACAATGTACGCCTGTAGGTCGTTGTATATGTGCCTCCATGTATCCCATCTTAGAATTAATAAGAATTCTCTCTTTTGTTTTTACTTTCTGTTGAATCTCCAATTTTGTTCTCGCCTGAGAACGTCATCCTTGTTGGATTGGATAATGAGACATAGTTGTCTGTCGGTTCAGAGGTCGTAATGACATAACCGATTGAGGCGTTGCCAGTCTCGAGGCTAGCCCCTTGCGGGGCTAAAGGGGAGATACTTGCCTTTTGTAAATGTCAGCAAGTATCGAAATTGAGACTTGGCTGTCTGTTGGTTCAGAGGTCGCAATGACATGACCGGTTGAGACGCCACCAAGCTCAAGATAATAGATGAGACTTGGCTATCTGCCAGTTCAGAGGTCGCAATGACATAACTGGTTGAGAAGCCACCAAGCTCAAAATTGAATGAGACTTGGGTATCTGCCAGTTCAGAGGTCGCAATGACATAACTGGTTGAGAAGCCACCAAGCTCAAAATTGAATGAGACTTGGTTATCTGCCAGTTCAGAGGTCGCAATGACATAACTGGTTGAGAAGCCACCAAGCTCAAAATTAAATGAGACTTGGCTATCTGCAGTTCAGAGGTCGCAATGACATAACTGGTTGAGACGCCACTAATCTCAAAATAGATGGGACTTGGCTATCTGCCAGTTCAGAGGTCGCAATGACATAACTGGTTGAGAAGCCACCAAGCTCCAAATTGATGAATTGAATTTGGGGGATCTCGTCTTAACGAGGAAATCACTGTCATAGGTTTAATGTTAACATAACAGCGAAATGTATATGTGGTCTTACCATTCTATGGATGAGAATTGGTAAGTGACTTTGGAGGTCTCGTTCTCACGAGGAGAAATGAGGGGACTGCTGTCATAAGTTTAATGTTAACGTAACAGCGGAATATATATGTGATCCTACCATTCTATGGATGAGAATTGGTAAGTGACTTTGGAGAGGGAATCAAATGGGAACAGGTCCCTTAGGATTTTTAGCAAACCCCCAGCTATCAACGGGCTTGATATGCCTTTACCAACTACCGTTTGAGTTGGGCTAGCCATGCTATTCCCCTCAGCATGATGAATTGTCGAGGACTTATGTTGGGCTCACAGGCCAACATTTTCCTCTATCCTTAATCGTTAAGGATGTTGGATTATCAGGTTAATGTATGCATAACCTTGATTTTCCATAAAGATAAGCAGTGCGCGGCCAAATTCCTGTTGGTTTATGGCTGTATAGTCTCGCTTGGAGGAAGAGAAAGGCTCTCTTTATGTGTACTTTGGACACGGAGATCTTGATCAGAGGTGTAGTGTTAACTTGATCAAGGTAAGGATCCTTGATTAAGGATAATACTTCTTTAAGAATTTGTCATTGATCGGCATCATGAGTAGGTCGCCATCTGCAGTCATAAGGCGGTATGCTCCGTTTGAATAGACTGTCTCTATTACAAACGGTCCTTCCCATTTAGGCTGAAACTTGCCTTTAGTCTTGTGCGTCATAATCATCGGTCGTCTGACGGTTAAGACCAGGTCCCCTTTCTGGAAGACTCTCTGTTTGACCTTCTTATTGAAGGCTTTCGATATTCGAGCCTGATACAGCTCAATATGTTGCTGAGCTTGTAGCCTTTTCTCGTCTAAGGCTTCGAGCTCTTGAAGACGCAACCGATCGTTGTCCTCTGATGAGATTTTAGTAGTCAAGGCTACTCGCAACGATGGCATCTGGATTTCCAATGGGAGCACTGCTTCGCACCCATATACCAGGGAAAAAGGCGTATTGCCTGTCGGTGTCCGAACCGTAGTCCGGTAGGCCCAGAGACAGTCACCGAGCTTTTCGTCCCAATCTCGCTTATTCGAGGAGACGAACTTCTTGAGCAGCTTGATGATCGTCTTGTTGAATGCTTCCGCTAAGCCATTGGCGGCAGGATTGTAGGCAGTTGAAGCCACATTCTGAATTCGGTATTTATCGCAGAACCGATAGAATACTTGGCTTATGAATTGGGGACCATTATCGTGGATGATCCGCCTGGGGACACCAAACCGATGGATGACATGGTGTTTGATAAAGTGAACCACATTGGAGGTTTTGACTTCGGCTAATGGTATAGCCTCTGCCCACTTTGAAAAGTAGTCGGTTATTGCAAGGATAAACCGGTGACCTTTCGTCGAAGAGGGGCTGATAGGTCCTATGACATCTATTCTCCATGCTTCAAATGGCCATGAAGCAGCAGTAGGGTGGAGCAACTCCGAAGGCTGGTGTATGAAGTCTGCGTGGATTTGACACGCTTTACACCTTCGTGCATATTGGGTGGCATCGGCTATCATGGTCGGCCAATAGTACCCAAGTCTGTGCAACCTGTCCTTAAGGTTTGGACCTGGCTGATGAGCTCCGCAAATGCCATCGTGCGCTTCTTTAAGCGCTTCCTGTGCCTCTGAATGAGAGAGGCAACGGAGGAGGATACCGTCATATGAACGACGGTAAAGTGTCTTCAAGGTTGGATCGTAGTAGAACCGGAGAGACCTTCGTCTGATGGATGCCGCTTCTTTAGAATCGTCTGGAAGCAGACCGTGCAGAGCATAGTCAATGAGAGGGAAACGCCAATCCCTCGGCTCGAGATCCGCGGAGACATTATGGGCTTCCTGGATTCTTAGCATATGCTTAGAGCATACAAGATGTCGGGTTGCGACTGTGAGGTGATACTCGGTGTCGGCTGGCAAGGCTAGCGTTGTCGCTAATGCAGCGAGAGCATCTGCCTTGGTATTCTGAGATCGAGACACGTGCCCGATGTAGAAACCTTCAAATAGGTTAGCCAATTCGATGGCCGTGTGGTAATAAGGCACCAAGTCCTCATGGCGGACTTCATATTCGCCTTTTACCTGATTGATGATCAGCTTTGAATCGCCATAAGCTTCGAGGCAGCGTACCCCCATTCCGTGGGCGAGTTGAAGACCAATGAGCAGAGCATTATATTCTGCTACATTGTTGGAGTATGATTCTGTCAAGGAAAATGCTCTAGGAAGAATATGGTTCTGTGGGGATATAAACACAACCCCCACTCCGGCGATGATCTTGCCTTTATGGCCCATTCATGATGCTCCATCGAAGAACATCTGCCACACTTCCTCTTCTGAGGTTGCATTAGACTCGAAGACTTCGTCAGGGATATCTTCGTGAAGTTTTGACTGTTCCGGCACTAGATGAGCAGCCAAGAACTCTGCGAGGGCTTGGCCTTTGACCGCCTTCTAAGGGGTAAAGGTCATGTCATATTGGGACAGCAAAAGTGCCCATTTAGCCAATCTTGAGTTCAGCGATCCTGGCTTCGTCATAAGAAGACGTAAAGGATTCACCCTGGAGATGACATGTATGGTTTGGCCGACCAAATAATGTCGTGTCTTCTGAACAGCGAAGCCGAGAGCTAAGCACTCTTTCTTAATAGGATTGTAGCGAGATTCCGCTCCTATGAGGGTCCTGCTCAGATAATAAATGGCCTGCTCGTGGCCATTGTCGTCTTTTTGAGCGAGGAGGGTGCCGAGAGAGTAGTCCAGAGCTTTTACATAAAGCAAGAATGGTTTCCCTGATGTAGGGGCCACCAAGACCGGAGGTTTTGTGAGATACCTCTTGACGTCTTCATAAGCTTCCTGACAAGCTTGATCCCATACAAAGGCGGTACCCTTTTTCATGAGTCGGGTGAACGGTTGACAGCGGCCTGAGAGATTTGCAATGAATCTCCTGATATACGCCAGCCTGCCTTGCAAGCCTCTAAGCTCTTTGAGGTTCCTTGGTGGATGCATGCTCTGGATGGCTTTGACCTTGTCTGGGTCAAGATGAATCCCTTTTGATGTGACAATAAACCCAAGGAACTTGCCACTTGACACTCCCAAGAAGGATTTTGTCAGGTTCATTTTTAGTTAATGAGCCCGCATTATGTCGAACATCGTTCTCAGGTCGCGAAGATGTTCATCCTTGTTGCGGCTTTTGACGGCGATGTCGTCGACATAGCACTCCACCGTCTTTCGGAGATGATCGCGGAAGATTATACTCATTGCTCGTTGGTAAGTTGCTCCGGCGTTCTTCACTCCGAAGGGCATTACAGTGTAGCAGTATACCCCAATGGTGTTCGGAAAGAAGTATGCTTCTCGTCGTCGGGATACATCTTAATCTGGTTGTATCCTGAAAAGCCGTCCATGAAAGACATTATTTCGAACCCGCATGTATTGTCAATCATGACGTCGGTGATGGGCAGTGGGAATTCATCTTTGGGACAGGCCGTATTGAGATCACGGTAGTCGATGCAGATTCGTATTTTTCCATTCTTCTTGAGGACGGGGACTATATTAGCCACCCAATCTGGATGTTGTTCCTCCCGGATAAAGCCACTTGCAATGAGTTTGTGAACTTCGGCTTCAATAGCTTCCATGATGTTCGGGCGGAACCGACGTTGTTGCTGCTTGACTGGCTTGACGTCGGACTTGATGTTTAGACGGTGCATAGCGACCTGTGGATCAAGTCCGGGCATGTCTTCGTAGCTCCACGCGAAGACGTCTATATACTCTTTTATGAGCATTATCAATTCTTTCTTTTCTATAAGCGATAGGCTTTCACTTATAAAGATGGGTTTGGGATGGCCTTGACTTCCCAGGTTGACCTGCATCACCTTGTCTTCAGTAGGTGGCTCGCGCAGCTCGAATCGCTTTTCCCACTGAAGGCTTAATTGCTGGGCCCATGGTTCCTCACCGGCATCCTCTGTGGGTTCCAATTGACTGCTTGAAGTCATATTAATAGTGAGGTCTTCGAACATTCCTCCTATACTGACATCTGAGTCCCACTCGGAGGATGAGGCCGACTGTGACGGAATCGATCCGTCGTTTTTGACTTGAACTGTCGTTGATGATGTGGGTGTAACATACCCCAACCCCCTGCGTGTACTATCATAGTAATTTGCAGGTTTCCCTTTTGGGACAGAGTTACGCATCAAGCTGCGTCTTCCTTTTTCGAAGTTCAGGCCCGCTCCCTGCTTCAAGTTGTAGCCCATTTTCTTCATAATGTGGCGTGCTGATGACGCATAGTGAAAGAACTGTGGAGATTCTGACTCTGAGCTTGAATCTGCCGCTATGGGTGCCTGTGGCCGGGCTCTGCCGAAGATTATCGGCAACTGTCCTTGATTGGACGGAGGGACTACCAGCGTGGCCCCTTTTATGGCTTCCACAGGTGTGCTAGCCGCACTCGCCTTATGTAAGGGCATATGTAGAGAGCCCTTTGTAATGGATTTAATCGACCCAATACTCGCGGGATAATCAAAGGAAATATTCTCATTAATTACCCATTCACCTTCATCTTCAGAAGGAATATTACATTGGGGCTTATTAAGACATGCTATGATTGGTTCGCCAATCAGAATGGCTGGCATGCCTGCTTCGGATTCTGAATCCGCCTCATTGCCACTTTCATCATCGTCTGGCAATGATTTTTTAGGTGCTTTACCGGCCTCTTGATACAGGAGAGCGTCAGTGAAGTAATTTTCCACACCTTTGAAGGGTTGCTTTTCAGCAAAGACAGTTCGTACTGTCGCATCATCTTCCACATATTTGAAGCACTGGTGGAGAGTGGAGGGAACGATCCAGTTGGCATGGATCCATGGTCGTCCCAGCAGCAGGTTATATGATGTGTCAGCGTCAATGACATAACATGTGACTTCTGACTTCAGGCTTCCGATTCTGCAACGGAGCCGAATCTTCCCAAGTGGATGGCTGCTCCCGGCGTTGAAACCGTATATTGTAGTAGTGGTTGCGGACAACCTGTACAGCGGTATGCCGAGGAAATAGAGAAGTCTTTTGGGGATGATGCTGAGCGCGGATCCCGGATCGACTTGTATCCTTTCAATGCACGTTGAACCGATATATCCGGTGTAGTACAGAGGTCGATCGTGCTTGTTATCTTGGAGAAGCATATCCTCTGCTGTGAAGGTAATAGCTGGCACCTTTGATTGTGCATGATGACATTCTGAGCAAGGAGACTGCATCTCATCGTCAGGGACCTCAGGTATGCATGTCAGAAAGGACTCTGAGTTGGCTAGCGCATCTCTGAGTGCCTCCCTTGTCTCTTTAGAGAGACGGAGGAGCTCGTGTATTGTAATACGAGCTGGGATATTAGCTAACTGAGCTAATATATCAAAACGGAAGGGTGTATCAAACCCTTGGCCTGATGGTTTCTTCAACACATGGTCGAATCGTACCTCCTTGGGCTTCTCCTTTCCCTTTGCTGGAACTGGGGTAGATGCCGGTATTGGTGCTGACGTCGTTTGCTGTTGTATCTCGTCAGTAGACTTCTCATACTGCCTTAGGTATAATTTCCCAGATCGGGTGCCCGTCTATTGGGGCGCATCTGCCTGTGCTGTGCAAGCATGCTTTTCTCCTTCTGAATCGCTGAGGGAAACTGATGTAAAATTGCCATCATCTGGTAGGACAGAGATGACGTTGCAAGATTTGCCCTTTGAGTTGGGCTCCTTTGAACTCCGTTGTACGTCTTGGACGAGGTCCGGGTGTATCCACATGACTTCCCCTGTCTCCAATGTTAAGGGGACGAGACCTTTATCATCTCGAGTCATGGCGGAAGGATGCCTTACTTCCAACCGTGGCGCAAGGGCTGGATAGGTCCCGTCAGGAACTGTGACCCTTTGGGTGCTGCCGAACTCCAGAGTCACCATATTGGCAGTGACTTTCTTCTGCTCTGTCTTCAAAGTCAGAACTCCGGCGTCGATTAAGGCTTGTATCCTATCTTTGAGGACATAGCATTTGTCGGTAGGATGGTGGACCATCCTGTGATAAAGACAGTATTTAGGGTCGCTTGTACGCCCTATCTCATTGGGATGTCGAGCATCTGGCAGCTTCATCTTATTCCCTTTGTGGAGCAGATGGATTATCGTGACCACCTGATCGTCTTTGAAGGAGTACTGCTTAGGAGGGAACTTAGGCTCCTGATTGTTGAAGCCGCTCCTCTTGGCCTTTGACTGCATGTCTCCGGACAACTCAACAGACATAGTCTCTTTGCCTTTAGCCTGAGAGGACTGCGGGAGGTCGCTACGTCCTTTGTTGTTCATTCCCCATTTGCCTCTAGGGGCGGAAGGTTCAAACTTTTTAGCCGACTTCTCAGCTATTTCTGCTTATTCGACCAATTCCTTCCAAGTGTGGGCCTTGACAGCCCCCATGCGAACTTTCACTTGATCCAAGAAGTTGTGTCTGCATGTCTATAAGAGCATGGGTAATGGCATCCCTCTGGGCACATCAGGGACAAATTTCTGAACCGCTCAATGTATTCACGGACAGATTCGCCCTTCCTCTGCACGGTGGAGAGGAGCTTGTCCATAGTCACTTCTGTGTCATCCTCATAGAAACGAGAGAGGAACCGAGTTTCTAAGTCGATCCAGGAGTTGATAGAGCCCGGAGGGAGACTTCGGAACCAGTCGAAGGCTACTCCTTTCAAGGTGCCAATAAACAGCCTAGCCATGATGGCGTCATTGCTTATAACATTACCAGTCTGGGACCGGAAGTAGTAGATGTGCTGATTGGGCGAGCTCTTACCATCATACGTATGCAACGTTGGTGGTTTGAACTTTGGTGGATATGGCACCGAATCCCATTCCAGTGGGTAAGGACGGACTGCCCCTACTTTCTTCAATTCATCCCTCTGAGCTAGGGATGCAATTTGAGCTTGGAGACCCTTAAGGACTTCAGCGTCTAAGGAAGAGCCTTCCTTGGGTTTCTCCGCCTTGGGCGGATCATTGCTGAAGTGTTCCTCCTCATCGTGGTTGCTCCTGGTATCATTGTCATTCCGGTTGCTGAGAAGTCGAGCAAGCATCTGTTGAATATTGTCCAGGGTCTCTTGTTGAGTTCTGGAGGTTTGCTCCTGAGCCTCCAGGCGTCGACGAAGGTCGTCATTAACATTATCAGCCATATTGACTGATGCTTTGTCCGTTCGTACTGAACTGACCGTTGCTGAAGAGGCATCCCCGCTGTCTTCTTCTTCTTCATCGGATGGTTGGGGTGACCGCCTGGGCTGTGGTGCGGTCAGGGCCGTTGAGGAAGAAGGCTGCTCATAATTATAAGGTATCGCCACCCTAGATCTGGTGTTTCGGAAAACACCTTCTTCATGTACCAGGATTTCGCCTAAGCCTGGGCTGTAGTCTGGATCTGGGGAGCTGCAGGGGATGTCGTCAGATGTTCGATTTCCTCTGCGTGGTTCTCGTCCTCTTCCGGTCATGTTGATGGATGCAGAGATTGGATCTCTTGAGGTGCTCCTTTTACGATGCTTTATCGGGACGCGTGTAGACAGCCGATCAAAGACTGACCGCCGGCAAGGAGGAGTGGTGAGGATTGGTCGTAACCGACACTGAGTTGAATGAACCGTCACCAACTGGCATCCACTTCGTTGGCAACAGGAGGAAGTGGTTCGGAAAGATTTCAATTCTCGCTTGTCCGCCAAGAATTCTCGCAGGTCGGGCCCATCAGGGCCTGAACGGTCTCGCGTGGAGACTCTCTTGGAATGCGCACAGGACAATGTGTTGTTCCTCTTATCCCTGCAGAAAGGATTAGCACTAAATAGTGCTTTGGTTGTAGCCTCACGGCTGTGGACCTGATGCGTACGCTGAGGTACAGTAGCTTTGCTCATATGAACGAAACTGGCACAAGACATTGCCACTCTATGCGACGGTATGATTGCCGTCTTGACATTATGATTGGCAGCATTATTGGAGCAGGTAGGCATCTTGCCTTTTTCTTCGCGAGAGAGACGCGGTTTTGGCGTGGCTACGCCTGAAGCTTCGGTAGGAGGCTTCTGTTTAGGCTTCCATATCCGCTTTGGCAGAGGATGCTTAGGTTCGCAAGGAACCTGAATAGCCACATGAGAGGCTGTGGGGTGATGGCAGAATTCTGCTTCCGGTTTCTGATTTGAAACCTTGGTCGTAGAGACCTTCCTGTGCTTCTGTGCTCGAAGCATCAGGCCACCCCCAGAGAGGACTTCTTCGAATCTTCCTTGATCGAACTGAACGATCAGATTCTCGAGAGTGCAGGACTTGGGCTGCGGGCATGCTTCTTTGTTGCGCCAGAGAACCGTAGCAGGTTCGAAGAGAACCTTTCCTGTCTTCGCAGATACTTTCCTTGATGATTTAGCCAGAGAAGATCTGGCTGCACCGGCTTTTCTGAATTCAGAGATAGACCCGAGGGTCTGTTCGTCGCATTGCGACACTCGATTCTCAGCAGTTGAGAATACGATCCCCAGCGGAGTCGCCATCTTGTTTTCCATTATATTTGCAAAGGGGAAAACTTACAATAAAAAGTTTGAGGAGCTAAATTACAAGTATTCTTAAAAAGATTACAAGTAGATCTCCTCAGAGATTCTGGGGAAATGTGCCGATAGGAGTCTGGTCAGCGCGCGACCACTTTGTCCCTTTGATGATGCGAGCGATGAGATTCCCTTCTCGCCTGGTTCCGGGAATCAGAGAATAGAGGGTTGGCAGAACCCTCTTGCTACTTCTCAAAACCGCCTTCTGTGAGGAATTCCTTCTCGCCTGGTTCCGGAGATTCCTTGAGAAAAAGGAGTTATTAGGGTATCACCACCCTGAATAGAGAAGTATTTCTCTTGAAGATCTCTGAATTAGAGAGTGCACGGTGCGTTGTGAAGAAGCCTCTGCTTGCGGAGTCCTCTCTATATAAGAAGAAGATCCAGATCGAGCGCCGATCTCTCTCCCCTGTGCCCCTGACGGGCTATTTATAGGGAGAGCAAGGGTATGATCACCCCCTTGAAGATATAGAAATAGATTGAACCGAATCTGTTTGAATTTAGAAAGTAGCCTTGCTGCGAGGCTAAGATAGCTTCTGCGGAGCTGGAAAATGGCAAGTCGGTTGATCTGTTTTGATCCTTTCCATATTGTTGGAAGATTTCCCTTGATCTTCTTACTCGTTTTAAGAGAGTCAAGGGATATCGGCAATCACCTGCCATATTTGGTCTTTGATTGGATTTGATCTGATTGGATCCGATCTCATCCGGAGATTTGATTGGTCAAAGGTTGACCATAGCAAACCAATAGCGGAGTTGCCCGCTTTGAGCTCATAGCGGAGCTAGAGGCAATTCCTGGCAAAGTCCGAAAAGAGGCTTTTCGGTGAAGCTGTAAGTTAGCTTCCTGGCGAGGCTTTGAATGGCTTCAAGGCGGAGTCGGATGATGTTAGCCTCTCAAGCGAGGCTATCTCCTTGGGCTCATGTAATGCTAAACGCTAGCATCGTAGACCTGCTGAGGTCTGTTTAGAAGCAATCCAGGTTCACTGTTCTGCTTGCTGGATCAGTGGAATCCAAACTGCTTCCTTGTCCCTTGGAGATGGGTGAAAACTGGTCTTCAGCTCGTCTGCACTAGACATTGTTCGGACCAATGAGAATCTTGTCTTTTTTAAGTGTCAACAGTCAGCTGAAGACATGTAGACTGGATAGAGCCAGTCAGTTGGAGAGTCATGGTTGACTCATGATGAGTTCTTCGTTAGGTCATGTAGTTGCTGAGTTGGAGACACGTTCGGTGATCGATATGTATGGAGTTCTCCTAAGGTGAAATGTAGGGAAGACATGTGTGGTGCATTCCAGTTGGATAGCTGAGCTATAGGTTCCAAGCCGAGATCGTGTGTCGATTTCGTCGAGATCGTGTGTCGATTTCGTCTGGACCGCGCAAGCCGAGATCATGTGTCGATTTCGCCGAGATCGTGTGTCGATTTCGCTAGGTGATAGACTGGAGTTTGTTGGAGATCGACTCAGATTTGAAAAATCTTTACCGAGGTGGAGAATCGTGGGAGAGAGGAGATAGAGGTGTAGAGGAAGTTAGCACAGAGATCAGAAATCAAGGAGCGAGAGAAACGGCGCATTGAGCATGCCAGATTGTGCTCCCGATCGACCGGTGGAGGAGGCCGGTCGACCGCCCGGTCGACCGGCGTGCACGAACGTGCACAGGAAGGAAGCGGTCGACCGCCCGGTCGACCGACTGACATGGCCTAACTCTCGGTTGGGCCTGGTCGACCGGCACGGTCGACCGTGGCATGGGTCGGTCGACCGGCCGGTCGACCGACATGCGCATTTGGACTTTCCTTTTAGGATTCAGATTCTTTTTCTGGATGGAATCAAATCCAAACTGGGATCGCCTTAAATCCAGGGACTCTGTGGCTATAAAAGAGAGGCTAGAGACTTCATGTATTGTATCCCCAAAAAAGAATCCTCAAGAATTATCCTCAAGTTCCCCTCTTGTATTAGTTGATTGATTGTTGAATTAATAAAATCTCTCTCTCCCTTGCCCCGAGGACGTAGGCACGTTGCCGAACCTCATTAAAATTGTGTGTTAATTGCGTTTCTCTATTGGTTGTTGTTCCTGTTGTGTTGGTTGTTTCTCCGGCTGCATCGAGTCTCCGTCAGGTGAGCAGATTCCTCAAAAGTGGTTGTTGTGTTCCCCGCCGCTGCGCACAACAGATAAAGGGAAGGACAGACTTGAAATTCTTGAAGAAGAAAAAGTATGTCCATGCTCCATAAGTAATCAAAAGTGACTTGCAGTTTTTAAAATGAAATTGAGTAATGTTTTTTTTCGACATAGAGATAAATTTGAAACTGCATGGGTCTAGAATTAAATCAGTAAGTTTAGGGTATGGAAATATTTTCCCCAGCTTAAAGACTTGTCTGCCCTACTACATGAGAAAATTGCTTGCAAAACTATTTTCTTTTCCAGCAGTTGTTTTTTCTTTTGCAACAGATATTCTTCATTGTCATGTTCCACTTCTACTCATCGTTCAAGCTTTTATTTTCATTCACTGTGAGTTTACGAGGGGATGTTAAGGAATAATGTTTAAAATAAGCATACTATTATGTATAGGATTTGGTTTAGTTATGACTTTTTTTTAATCTGGAGCTTCCATATTATTTGACAGATTGGCTATATTCTCGAGCATTGGCCTTATCAGTCATAACACAAGTGAATTCAATTCCTTTATTTAGGTGACATGTAGATGTACACATTTTCAATTATTCTCAATGAAAAATAAACTAATGATGAGTTCTAGAAGTTAAATAAAATTAAGCTATTTATAATCTACGCTATAAAACTAGACACAACTTATCAGTATTAGTATTATATTGCCGAGCACATCCAATTAATTTATCTTTATTAGTTAGCGTTAGTTTAATCCCAACATAATTATGTTCTTATCGAAATAGAAATTTAATGTTCAAATTTTAGAGTTGTTTTAATTTTGTATTACGTTAGTTAAATGAGTTTGCATCTTATTTCTTTAAGATTTCTCATTTGTTCAATTTTCATTCTATTTTGGACCTCCAAGTAGGGACGCAAAAAGATCAGATACGAATTAAATGAAAAACACCTAAGAGGGGGGGGGGGTGAATAGGTGTAAGTGCTAATCTAGAAAATTAAGTGCGCTAAATGCGAAACTAAAAACAAATTGCAACACACTTAATACAACACAAGTGTAGCCGAATTCCCCGTGAAAGGCTCTGGACTAACTCCTCTTGATTCCCCTTGAATGGGTTGAGGCGCTATGTGAAGCTCTTGTTGGTTAAGTATAAGTGAGGCACATAAACAACCAAGCATATAATATGAATAAGCAATATGAATAAATGCAAGGCACAAATGCAAGCAATTGATATGATATGAAATGTACTGATTAAAGATGCTTTGCTAAAATAAAAGACTAAGAGTTAGAGAGACAATGGATCAAACACAAAGGCAAAGATATGTTTCGATGTTCGAGCCCCTAGCTCTACATCCCCGCCTTTACCACCGTGAAGGATTTCCAATCCACTATAGGAGTACCAAACTCCTCTCTCAACCTTATAATGCCACCGAGGCAATACAACTACAATCCACCTCTACCGAAGAGGGATAAGGCCCGTAGCCAACAAACTCAATCACCTCTACCTAAGAGAGATCCAAACCAATCACCCGATCATCCTCTACCAAAGAGGGATACAACAAAGCAAGGGTGTTTACAACAAGTGGTTACAAAGACCACAAACTCTCTTTTCTTTTCACAAAACAAGATCCTAATAGATTAGGATAGAAGATAGCTCAAGCGTGAAAAACTAAGTGTTTGGAAAACAAATACTCAAAGAAAAATACTTAAGAAAACCCTTGTAAATGATAGAAAATGAAAACCAAGACAATTCTCCCAAAATACTCTTTTCTTTGATTTTTCTAAAAACCTAAAACAAATAAGATTGAAAGTTTAAAGCCCAAAAATACTTTTGAAATCTTTTAAAAACACTAGAGAAACACTGAAAATTTTCTTGTAAAAAGTCTTATCAAAAACCTCAAAGATATGAGGTATATATAGCCCTAATATAAAACTAGCCGTTGGGCTGATCTGTCAGTCTGACAGACCTACGGTCGACCGCCAACGGTCGAAAATCCGACCGTTGGAGCCCTCGGTCGGCCGCTCGGTTGGCCAAAAAATACAGAGAGCTCTGCTCTCTGGGACGGTCGACCGACCGGTCGACCGTACCATGTGCCAACCAGACGTGCACAAGGCTGTGCACGTCGGTCGACCGAACGGTCGACCAGCTACTAGTTCGGTCGACCGTACGGGCGACCGACCTAACCTGTCAGGCACAGAACAGGGTCTGAAACTGGTTTAAACTTATTTTAAAAATACTTTTATCTCTTCTAAAATTCCATAAAACTTGTTTTAACATATTGCATTGATATATAAACATGTGATAAATATTACAACTCAAATATCAAGCATATGAAACCATTTTTGTATTTTAACGTTTTTACCAAAACTTAAAACATGTGTGTTGTGTGCACTTGAGCATATCAACTATACTAAACTTTACACATGGATCTAAACACACTATAAACTATGGATACCTAAGTCTTCTTGATGATCTCCATCTTCAAGTAGACCCGATCCACAAACTTCGTGATCCATGAGCTAGGCAAGGTATGATCTTGAAGCTTTGGCCCTGGATTCACTATGAAAAGCTTCTAAACTCCTTGTTGAAGCTAATCATCAACTAATATCTTGCTAGATGATCTGAAACTTAAAATCACAAGAATATTAGTAAACATAACTACATGAGTTAATCATCATCAAAACTAGAGTGGAAGGCCTTTGGCCAACAATCTCCCCCTTTTTGATGATGACAAAACTCATGGAGTTATATATGTATGTATTAAAGTTAAGCTTCAAAGAAGCTCCCCCTTAACTCATGCATAAACAAATAAATAAATATGCAATGAATGGCAATGCATTATATCATGCATGAAAACAATAAACAATAAAACTCTTATATCAACAAAACATGTTCTAGGCTCTAGATACCAATGAAAACAATAAAAGTCTTACATGCTCTAGGCTCTAGATACCAATGAAATATATTAAATATTAAATCAACAAAACATGCTCTAGGCTCTAGATATCAATATATTAAATATTAAAGGTGTTCTAGATACCAATTGAATGAACAAATAAAGCATGTTCTTTTTTTTGTTAAAAGCAAATACATGCATATAAAACTATAAAACCAAATACTTCTCCCCCTTTTTGTCAATCATCAACAAAGGGGTAAAGCATATAAAACAAAACAAATTCTTCTCCCCCTTTTTGTATGAAATAAAGAAACAAGAAGGAGGGGTGAATAAGAAGCATAAGCAACAAATTCTTCTCCCCCTTTTTGTTCTAAACCAAGAATCAATAAAGGGTTAAACAACAAAACATTGATACCAACTAAAAATATGTCAATGAAGTGCATCTAGATACCAATTAAAACATGATCATAAAAAAAAAACATGTAAGAAATGCCTATGTCAATTGAAATTAAACAAGGCATTTAAACAATTTTATATCATAAAACAATTGAAATTGAAAAACAAAACTTGATACCAATTGATAAGCAAACAAATAGCATACCAATGATAACTAAACAATCTTGATATCAATAGAAAGTATTATACTTTAAGAGCATATGATACCAATTGAAAGTATTTTTCATTTAAAATTCATTTTTGAAGTCATAAAGTGTGGGAGTGGGAATCAAATAATGTGTAGGCTAGAATACCAATTGAAAATATGGAATGCAAGTTTTCTCCCCCTTTATGAAATACCAACTAAAAACATGCATAGGCTTGAATTAAGATATCAATTGAAAAACTAAATCAATTAAAACAAGGTTGAATCTCAAGCTTTAGCATAAAAAAAATTTGTGCTCAAGATATAGGGATATAATAAGCACAAATGAAACATATATGTATGAAAAATTAGATACCAATAGAAATTGATACCATAAGAATTGAAAGCATTCATACATGGTATACCTCATATTATAATGAAGAATACGAACTAGTTAAAATGGAAAGTTGTGTTAACTAGTACGAAATCCTTCAAGTAAGGAATAAAAATAAATTATTTTTCATAAAACACATGTAAATCACATGGCACTAAGACACTCTAAATCCATAAAGCCCATATAGTACTCATGAAAACATACTCATGAGAAAACATTTAAATGAAGTGAGTGCACAAGTGTTATGTGGAACATGGCATTATGAAAATGGCAATTAAGCTCAAATTCCTTTAGACATGAAAAACATGAAAATCATTAAAATTATTTAATCTTCAAGATATATGTATGTCTCATACAAATTAAAGTATACATACATATCCAAACATAAGGAGTCCACAAAAATATATGCATGAAGGCACGTGGCTCAAAAGGATGTATATGTATAAGAATAGTTTGAAAAAGATAGACATATACATGAAGTTAAACATGAAAACATGAAAAACTAAATTTTCATTAAAAACAAATTTCATTTCAAGGTATATGTATGAATTGTCAACACAATAAGTATACATACATATCCCTAAACACAATTGAGTCCATATATATAGATTTGCATGAAAGGCAAATGACTCAAGGGGTATACATGTATATCTTAAAGTTTGGCAAAATAAACATATACATGAAATGAAAACTCATGAACATAAAAACAAAATCATAAATAGGAATACAAGTTTAAAATGCATGGATCATCAAAACTAGACTATACTAACACATCTAATGGGTACAAACAAGCATTCAAGTACAAACATATATAGATCTATTTATGACCCACTATATGCACAAGTATAAATCCTAGTCTTAATAAAAACTAACATCTAAACAAATATTCAAGACATGAAGCATCAAAACATGATAAAAATCATCAAGATAAATCTTAAACATGATTATTGAGAAAATTCACATGTTATTAAACCTATGATAAACATGATAGCTAAACAAATACGAGAACACTAAATAATAATCCATTTTAAATATGGGTGTCTCAAATTGCTATTCATGTATGTCAAGGATTCAATAATCATGGTATTTTAACAATATTCTGTAAACATCAAAAATATGAAATACAAATCATAAACATTCATATGATCAATATGTACATGCATATGCATTAGATCTAGGTCACACAAATTAGTTCAACAAGGTGAGAACACAAAAGTATAAGTTTATATTAAACATGGGTGTCTCAAACAACTAACATGTATAACACTAATCTAATTAACATGGCATATTCATAATGATCAATAAACATTAAAACATGCTATATATAATGAATATGAAATGCATGTAAAAAAATAAATAAGGAGTTAGGAATCGTTACCAAAACCTAGAAGGCAACTTCCCTTGTCTCCAAACCAAGGTGGTCTTCTCCACCAAAACTTCCCTTGAAAGTGATGCATCCAATTGATTTCCATGAAGCTCGGAACGCATCCACTCCAAGGTGCGGCAACTCTCACGTCATGTGAGAGCCCACACCTACATCATAAATAGGAGGGGTTGTCTTTGGTACCCATTGTCTTTTGGGTCCATGGGGGTTAGTACCTTCTCTAACCCAAACAAACTTAGTTGCTAAATTTGAAGTATGTAATCTATCAAAGCAAAATTTAGCAAGGTGGCCCATACGTCCACAATGTGTACAAGTGTACACATGAGCATACGTGTGATGGTCTCCGTGGGAAGCATGTGTATGCCGTGGAGGGTGTGCATGAATAGATGGAACTTGTTTCTTGCGAAACAAAGATTCCAAATGTGTATGGCTCTTGGCACATTGGCTCAAAGTGGAGCCCAAACAATCTACTCTCTTCTTTAGCAAACAAATGTCATGCAATAGGTAGACTAGATGAAGTAGCTACACTAGCATGGCAAACATGAAAATCAATTTTATGTTGCAAAACAATATTTTTCTCTAAACAAACATTTAAATCATTTGAAATAGAAATAATTTTATTTTTCAAAGCAACATTCTCCTTTAAAACAAAATCAACTTTTGAAGGCAAGTTTTCATTTTTCTTCAAAAGTGTTTCACAATCATTTTTAGATTTTAAAAATTCATTTTCCTTTAATGCAAGTTCAAGTTGAGATTTCAATGAATCCCTTTCATTAGAAATCTCCACATTTTCTTACAAAACCATATTAAGTCTTGAAAACAAATCTTTATTATCATTGTTAAGGCCTAGACTTTTCTTTTTCAAAATTTTATATTTTTCAATTAATTTTTCACAAACTTTAGATATTTCTTCATTTAAAGCATGGGCATCAATATGATCATCACATGAAGCACTACAATCAAAACTATCTAGTTGAGTTTCCGATTGTACCTCAAGGGAGTCATTCCCTTGGACCATGAAGCATTGAGATTCGGATTCTCCACTAGATTCCTCCGGTTGGATTGGCAATTGAAGTTTGGAGGTGGTGGTTGTGGTTGTCAACATGTTCCACACTGTAAATGCGAAATCAAAGTTAGAAGCAAGCATAAGATATTCTTTAGGTAATGTGCTTCTAATAGCCTCAAGGGCTTGTGCATTGGCCCTTATATGATCACCATTATCAAGATAGCATTTCTTGGTAGCGGCAAGAAAGACATGCAACCCTAGGGTCTTCAAATACATGGACATCCTATACTTCCAAACAACAATGTTGGAAGGGTCAAAACTAGGTGGGGTCATGAAGTCCATGGTAAATTATATGAGTGTGCAAACAAGCAAATGCAAATGCAAGATTAGCAAACAAAGGATCTCACTCCTAGGATGTTAAGCCTAATATCAGGAGCACAAGCTCTGATACCAATTGAAAAATACCTAGAGGGGGGTGAATAGGTGTAAGTGCTAATCTAGAAAACTAAGTGCGCTAAATGCGGAAACTAAAAACAAATTGCAACACACTTAATACAACACAACAAGTGTAGCCGAATTTCCCGTGAAGGGCTCTGGACTAACTCCTCTTGATTCCCCTTGAATGGGTTGAGGCGCTATGTGAAGCTCTTGTTGGTTAAGTATAAGTGAGGCACACAAATAACCAAGCATATTGATTGGTAGTGAAAAGTGCATTTTTATCATCATATTTACCATCACATTTTCATATTTATTCATTTAATTCTGCACATTTATTAATAATTTGTGATTTATTGTGTGCAGGCCTCGAATTCTTATTTTTATAATAAATAAAGCTTAATGAAGCCCAAAAGCCCATATTTGAAGCCCAAGTGCAAAAGTGCAAATATCAAATGTTAAAAGTGCAAATACACAAAGGGCTAAGTTGCAAATATCAAAGATGAGGAAATGATAGACTTCTATCCAACCCTAAACACTTGCAGGATGAGGATAAAAGTCAAAGATAAGAAGGAAATTTGTGGATAAAAGATTTGGGATATTTGAGATCAAGGTAACTTGATTTCTAAGTTATCTCGAAATTCAAAGATAAAGAGTTAGGATCAAACTTCTAGAAGCAAACGCCCAGATGGACGGACCAGGAGAAGCCACGCGCCAAAGCGCGTGGCCAGAAGCCACTGTAGTGCCGCGGAAATGCGGCCCAAGCCGCGTTTCCGCGGCAATTTGATCTTATCTGGCTACCAGATTTCGTGGGCGACTTTATCCGGGACTCTTCACCCTTCTGCACCTATAAATACCCCCTGCAGTGCAACGTACAGACCGTCCAGCGAAGAGCCAAGGGCCAAAAGTTAGGGTTTTTAGGTTTTTCTTTCTTCTAGGTTAGATTTTCTTTCCTCCTTTGTAATTTTTATTTATTTTCTTTTTGTAAAAACTGAGAGGAGATGATGTATTCATGGAGGAAGGGATCTACTTGTACTGATGGTGACAGTCGGTGTAAGTTTCATTTTTCCACCATTGTTTAATAATCGAATCGAGGTTTGTTTTTATTCTTGTATTATTTTCTTTTATTCTTGTTTAATCTTATGTATCTCATCTTGTGTATCTCAGTATTTACTTTCTTCTATTTTCTCTCTAATGTCTTGCCCACCATGAGAACCAACTGCTTCGAGAATACCTAACCGAAGAAGAGCCCTTGATGGCCTATGGCGATGAACAGGTCTTCATAGTTGTCTTTTATTTCATAGTTAAGAAGGCGGACGATCCTATACGCCATGCTTATACGCCTTCCAAGAAAAGGTAAATCATTGCAACGGTTCAAAAGGTAAGCAGACTGAAGAGGTAATCTTTTCTTTCTTTTCTTTTCTTTTCTTCTTGTAGATTAAATCACAACTCTTCTCTAAATTCTTTTCTTCCACTTCATTGTAAATACCACTCCATTGTAAATACCGCTTTCTTTCTAACTTAACTAATATTTTCTTATTTTCTTTTAATAACTAAAAAAGATAAATTTTTAGAGTAAAACTTACAAACGCTTCCATCGCTAGTCTCTCCCTGAGGATCACGACCCGCATAGCCTTGCTACAGCGGATTCGAATTGAACACTTGCACACCTTTAATTCTTAATCTAATATTTCATATTTTGTGTGCAGGTAAAAGTTCAATCAAAATTTTGGCGCCGTTGCCGGGGAGGGACGGTAAGTTTATCTCTAATAAAAAAAATTACTTATTATTAACTATTCTTTTATTCTTTTCTGTTTGCAGGTTTGGAGAACAGGAAACAGAAAAACAGCAGCAGAAGTGGACATATAGCAACGCTGTGCCTCTGCCCTCGAAGGCAGAGCAGCAGAGCCTGCTTCTTTGCCGCGAAAACGCGGCAATAGCCGCGGATCCGCGGCAAGAGCAGTGAATTACTGACTCATTTTTCTGCAGGTTGCTAAAAATTGCCATATCTGTTTTCTGCTCTGTTAACTTTGTTCTGTGATAACCCTGCTTACTGCTAATTAATTCAACAGTAAACTATTTATTGTTTAATAAAAATTGATTAGACGTTTGCATATTAGGCACGTATCTTTTCAATTACTTTAATTTACTGTTGAAGAGTGCTGGAGCAAGGTACGTACGCATTGCATGTAGAGTAGGACTCATCTCTTGGTTGATTTTCTGCTTTGAGTGAATCTTATCTATTTATCTTGTACACTTGTACTAATTCATCTTAAGGGCATAACCCATTAACAAGATAAGGTGGGGATTTCATCACCCTTCTTTAACCCAAAAATCATATCCCGAGCACTCACTAACCCAAGCCTAACTTAAAAATTAGTAGACGTTGGCCCTAGGGACATCTCGGACTCAATAGGAGATTATCCTAAGGGGGAACAGTGCTGGAAGTTGACTCTTGTCAAATCAGTGTCTAGGAAAGGGATTGAGGGCCGAAAGCCCGAAGATTGGTGGTTATTTAATTAAGGAACGTCTTTGACGGAAAAACCTCCCACCAATCTTGCCCTGACCTGGCTGATTAACTTGTGGTCAAAGTCTGCACCCTACCTCCTATGGACAGTCTAACCAGTTAGGAGTCGTCTAGGTCATAGGTCTACCCTAACTTAGGTTAGAATTTTTCTTTTTTGTTTGTATATTTGTTTGTTTTGTTTGTGTTGGTGTGATATGGCATATAATAATAATTCCAATTTTAATCCATATTACACACCTATCAATTATTCGGATATTACTAACCCGGCATATCATAACTTTGACCAATCTAGTGTGCCGGAATGGTCTTATCCGAATGACTATAACCCACACCCCCCATCTTATAACTATAATTTTCATAATAATTTCAACTCCACAGAGTTCATGGGGTTTCGAGTCCCCCAAGTTTAATTCTCAACCAAATTGTCCTTTATATCCATCTAGTCCACATTCTTTCAATGATTCATACTCAGATCCCCTCATTCAGAATAGATTACCATCTATCGAGGAAATGATAAGTATGCATGAGTCCAAGCAACAATTACCATCTATCGCAGACATGATAATGCGTGAGTCCACCAACTCACAAATTCATCATGATTACACTTCCTCTTCTTAATCACAGCATGAAAAGATGCTTGCTGCCATGACTCAGGCTAGATTAGCCCGTGATCATGATATAGATATGATGGTTCAATCTTTACGTTCTCACAGTTCGGCCATTTCCAATATCATTGACCACTTTTGTAGAGCCGACGAGCCAAGTTGCTTTGGACAACAAGATTCTATTTCAGTGCCATCATTTGAACTTGCCGAAACTCCAATTCTTGATAATTTGGCAAGTTTTTCCTTTCCTGAAATAGAACTTGAGGATGAATATGATCATGATCTTCCACTTGATGATTCAATTTTACTTCATGATTCAATAATGACTCCAGTGTCTCCACCTGATTTCACTTTTCCCGAGTCAACATTGGATCCCATTCCAATTCATAATGAAATTGAATCACCCATTTTAGATGATCATATTGAACTTGACCAATTGTGCAATTTTGAAAATCCTATGGATAAATTGGCAAGTTCTTTTTATTACATTGAACCCAATGAGATATGTGACCTAGATTCTCAAATCTATGATCAAGTTCAAATCCCTGAATCATTATTGACTCCTGTTCTGTTACCTGACTTAGGTAATCTTTTAGAGTCAGTTTTGATTCCCACACCTATCATTCCTGAACTTGAATCACCACTATTGAGTCACATGCCATTGTGGGAAGATGATTGTGGACTTGAGCTTAAACTTATTGATTTGGACCCACTTCCTGAACTTAGCTCGACTCCTGAGCCCTTACTTGATTTGAGCTTCTTCCCTGAGTCGGTATTCGTTCCCGCACCTATAATGTCCAAGTCAATAATTCCATCTTTTCATACTCCATTTTGGGACAAGGAGGTTGACACAATTAACTCCGAAATTTATTATGAAATTTGAAAATTTGATGGGGTGGAAATTCTAAAAAATAATTATACATATATTTTCGTGGGTTATGTAAGGAAAATTTCTGGTGGGTTCCACCAAATTATATGTTATCTTGATTGGGTAGCAACGCTTGGCCCAATTAGACCACCTCCAGAACCACCACCTTGAGGTAACTTCTGCCTTCCCTTTCTCTGTTTCATGCATATATGCATTCATTCATACATTGAGGACAATGCATGAGATAAGTGTGGGGGTGAGCTTTACTAACATACTAACATAGGTAAAAACTAACAAAATTTGCTAATAAAAAAAATTAAAAAATTAAAAAAAAAATTGTTATAAAAAGGAAATATTTTGACTTATTTTTTTGAAAGAAATCTAAGTTAGTTTTAAGGATTAGGAAAATCATGATTAGGATTTCTAAAAACTTGGTCAAAATAAATAAATTGTTTAATTTTTAGATATAGGAGAGAAATTGAATAAATAGTTAGTTTTAATTTTTACCTTAATGAAATGTGCATACCTAATGCATATCTAGGATTCTAAGACAAAGACCCTTGTGCCTCATAAAAAATTATTATTATTATAAAAAAAATGTCACCAATTAAGCTGGATACATGTGCCTCAAGAAGCATAAGTATTCACGCCTAAAGGTGAGTTCTAAAAAATAAAAAAATAAAAAATAAAACCTTAGTTTTGTGGCCTAGTTCACTCGAATTTGAGTCCGCGGGGTGTTTTCTCACCTGGTGCCCTAAAGCCTACCGATTTGGGAGTCACCGACTTTAAGTTCGCTACAAGGGTGGATTAGAAAGCCTAAACTAAGAAAAATTACTTATATGTACTAACACATCTAATAATCAATTAGTTAGGTATTAGGGCCTCAAGAAGCCTTGATACTTACACGAAAGAAAATTAGATGAGTTATACATATTAATATATATATATATATATATATATAAATAATAAAGAGGCATGAGAGTCAAAGTTAAGGAATTCCTATTATAAATAAGGATGCATATGATTTTTGGTAACGAAAAAGACTATATTAGAAATTCAATTTTAATCCTTACCTAAAATGAATAACAATTCACTTTATTAAGACTAAATTTAAAGAATGAATAAAAATGAGGATCCTAAAAACTTAAAGACTACTTAGTCTCTTCAAATATAATTCGAATATTCTCCTTTTTATGGATTTTGTGGGTGCAATCCGCTGAAAACCCTCACGAGACAACACTCGTCCTCTAGGGTAACCTAGAGGTTTAACGGCTTGTTGCACATGTTAAGTGCAACCGTGATTCCTACGAAAGTGAGTTAGGTTAGGTTAATTTT
Source organism: Agave tequilana (assembly GCA_038442645.1). Lineage (NCBI taxonomy): Eukaryota > Viridiplantae > Streptophyta > Magnoliopsida > Asparagales > Asparagaceae > Agave > Agave tequilana. The sequence continues at coordinate 194,103 of JAVJIF010029892.1, read as the reverse complement.
TCTTTTCTTTTTCTTTTTTCTTTGTTTTTACTCGAGGACGAGCAAAAAGATAAGTGTGGGGGTGTGATTGGTAGTGAAAAGTGCATTTTTATCATCATATTTACCATCACATTTTCATATTTATTCATTTAATTCTGCACATTTATTAATAATTTGTGATTTATTGTGTGCAGGCCTCGAATTCTTATTTTTATAATAAATAAAGCTCAATGAAGCCCAAAAGCCCATATTTGAAGCCCAAGTGCAAAAGTGCAAATATCAAATGTTAAAAGTGCAAATACACAAAGGGCTAAGTTGCAAATATCAAAGATGAGGGAAGGATAGACTTCTATCCAACCCTAAACACTTGCAGGATGAGGATAAATGTCAAAGATAAGAAGGAAATTCGTGGATAAAAGATTTGGGATATTTGAGATCAAGGTAACTTGATTTCTAAGTTATCTCGAAATTCAAAGATAAAGAGTCAGGATCAAACTTCCAGAAGCAAACGCCCAGATGGACGGACCAGGAGAAGCCACGCGCCAAAGCGCGTGGCCAGAAGCCACTGTAGTGCCGCGTTTCCGCGGCAATTTGATCTTATCTGGCTACCAGATTTCGTGGGCGACTTTATCCGGGACTCTTCACCCTTCTGCACCTATAAATACCCCCTGCAGTGCAACGTATAGAGCGTCCAACGTAGAGCCAAGGGCCAAAAGTTAGGGTTTTTAGGTTTTTCTTTCTTCTAGGTTAGATTTTCTTTCCTCCTTTGTAATTTTTATTTATTTTCTTTTTGTAAAAACTGAGAGGAGATGATGTATTCATGGAGGAAGGGATCTACTTGTACTGATGGTGACAGTCAGTGTAAGTTTCATTTTTCCACCATTGTTTAATAATCGAATCGAGGTTTGTTTTTATTCTTGTATTATTTTCTTTTATTCTTGTTTAATCTTGTGTATCTCATCTTGTGTATCTCAGTATTTACTTTCTTCTATTTTCTCTCTAATGTCTTGCCCACCATGAGAACCAACTGCTTCGAGAATACCTAGCCGAAGAAGAGCCCTTGATGGCCTATGGCGATGAACAGGTCTTCATAGTTGTCTTTTATTTCATAGTTAAGAAGGAGGACGATCCTATACGCCATGCTTGTACGCCTTCCAAGAAAAGGTAAATCATTGCAACGGTTCAAAAGGTAAGCAGACTGAAGAGGTAATCTTTTCTTTCTTTTCTTTTCTTTTCTTTTTGTAGATTAAATCACAACTCTTCTCCAAATTCTTTTCTTCCATTTCATTATAAATACCACTCCATTGTAAATACTGCTTTCTTTCTAACTTAACTAATATTTTCTTATTTTCTTTTAATAACTAAAAAAGATAAATTTTTAGAGTAAAACTTACAAACGCTTCCATCGCTAGTCTCTCCCTGAGGATCACGACCCGCATAGGATTCGAATTGAACACTTGCACACCTTTAATTCTTAATCTAATATTTCATATTTTGTGTGCAGGTAAAAGTTCAATCACATATAATATGAATAAGCAATATGAATAAATGCAAGGCACAAATGCAAGCAATTGATATGATATGAAATGTACTGATTGAAGATGCTTTGCTAAAATAAAAGAGTAAGAGTTAGAGAGACAATGGATCAAACGCAAAGGTAAAGATATGTTTCGAGATTCGAGCCCCTAGCTCTACATCCCCGCCTTCACCACCGTGAAGGATTTCTAATCCACTATAGGAGTACCAAACTCCTCTCTCAACCTTACAATGTCACCGAGGCAATACAACCACAATCCACCTCTACCGAAGAGGGATAAGGCCCGTAGCCAACAAACTCAATCACTTCTACCTAAGAGGGATCCAAACCAATCACCCGATCAACCTCTACCAAAGAGGGATACAACAAAAGTAAGGGTGTTTACAACAAGTGGTTACAAAGACCACAAACTCTCTTTTCTTTCCACAAAACAAGATCCTAATAGATTAGGATAGAAGATAGCTCAAGTGTGAAAAACTAGGTGTTTGGAAAACAAATACTCAAAGAAAAATACTTGGGAAAACCCTTGTAAAAGATAGAAAATGAAAACCAAGACAATTCTCCCAAAATACTCTTTTGTTTGATTTTTCCAAAAACCTAAAACAAATAAGATTGAAAGTTTAAAGCCCCAAAATACTTTTGAAATCTTTTAAAAACACTAGAGAAACACTGAAAATTTTCTTGTCAAAAGTCTTATCAAAAACCTCAAAGATATGGGGTATATATAGCCCCAATACAAAACTAGCCGTTGGGCTGATCTGTCAGTCTGACAGACCTACGGTCGACCGCCAACGGTCGAAAATCCGACCGTTGGAGCCCTCGGTCGGCCGCTCGGTCGGCCGAAAAATACAGAGAGCTCTGCTCTCTGGCACGGTCGACCGACCGGTCGACCGTGCCATGTGCCAGCCAGACGTGCACAAGGCTGTGCACGTCGGTCGACCGAACGGTCGGACCGGCTACTGGTTCGGTCGACCGTGCGGGCGACCGACCTAGCCTGTCAGGCACAGAACAGGGTCTGAAACTGGTTTAAACTTATTTTGAAAATACTTTTATCTCTTTTAAAATTCTATAAAACTTGTTTTAACATATTGCATTGATATATAAACATGTGATAAACAGTATAACTCAAATATCAAGCATATGAAACTATTTTTGTATTTTAACATTTTTACCAAAACTTAAAACATGTGTGTTGTGTGCACTTGAGCATATCAACTATACTAAACTTTACACATGGATCTAAACACACTATAAACTATGGATACCTAAGTCTTCTTGACGATCTCCATCTTCAAGCAGACCCGATCCACAAACTCCGTGATCCATGAGCTAGGCAAGTATGATCTTGAAGCTTTGGCCCTGGATTCACTATGAAAAGCTTCTAAACTCTTTGTTGAAGCTAATCATCAACTAATATCTTGCTAGATGATCTGAAACTTAAAATCACAAGAATATTAGTAAACATAACTACATGAGTTAATCATCATCAAAACTAGAGTAGAAGGCCTTTGGGCCAACATTAAATATGACAGTTACCATATTTATCCGCTTGCTGATCACGTATGGCGGCAGTGCTTTCTTTCTGCGGTCCATTTTGGGAACTAGTGTGTGGACAAGATAAGCGATGAACAATACCCTGAGAAGACAAGTAAGGTTTAATTTGATAAACTCGCCACCATCATCAGTTTGGAGTACTTTAATGGAACGCCTAAGAAATTTTTTCACATGAATTTTAAACTCAAGAAAAAATGGAGAAAGCATCACTTTTATGAATTAAAGGATAAGCCAAACATACTTATTGTAGTAATTTACAAAGTTAATATAATAGCGAAGAGCACTTACAGCAGACACAGGAGACGAACCCCATAGATCGGAGTAAATAACCTCTAAAGGAGCAGTAGCAATCGTGAAAGATGGCGAAAAAGGGAGACGGTGACTATTCCCTTGCTGACAAGGGATGCAGAGAGGGGTACCAGTACGGTCAAAAATGGAAGGAAGCCGATGCTTAGATAAAATACTAGAGACAACTCTGGTAGAGGGATGACCTAGGCGCTCATGCCAAACAGAGGAACATGCACGCTCACCGAGAAGAGCCTGGAGAGAGACAGTGAAGTTATGATTCCTCAAGGAGAAGACATACATGCCATCCTTAAGTTGTCCCCGCTGTAGAGTTTTTCGAGTGGATAGATCCTTGACAAAACAAGAGTCAGGGTGGAATTCAAGAAGGACTTTATTATCAACAGTAAATTGACTAAAAGACAAGAGATTTTTGGTGATATCAAGAACATATATAAGATTTTTCAAGACAAAAGAAGAAACATGAGAACACAATAAAGAAGCACCAGTAGATCGGATAGGCAAACCTGTCCCGTTACCCATGCGAACTCTGTCGGGTCCTTGATATTCTAAGTGAACCGCCAGATTCGCAATGTCAGCCGTTAGGTGATGAGTGGCTCCAGAGTCAACATATAAGTTGGGATCGACTGGACTATTCTCATAAGAGTGGAGAAGAGCAGTTGGGCTAGCCGAATAATCATAACGATTATAGCATTGGTTAGCATAATGGCCAAAATGATTGCAGATCTGGCATTGAGGTCGGCCACCGACGGACTGATGTGGTGGTAAGAAGGAACATCCACGATCACGACCACACTCCCTGCCTCAGCCACGTTCACGAACACGGAAAGAAGTTGGAGCTGAATGGTAGCTTGGAGTGCGGGAAGCAGTATGAACATCATGAGAGGGGAGATGAGGGTTGTGGAGTTTGGTGAAGTGATAACACGCTCATGATAAATCTCCTTGCTAAGCATGAGGCCGATGAATTCTTCTGACAGTACAGGGTTAACTCGTGTGTTGACGGAGGTGAGAATGCGTCATATTCGGGAGACAGACCACTGAGCAAGGTAGAGACGAGGTCGGAGTCGACAACTGGATTATCCACTGCCGCCAGGTTGTCCACGATGGACTTAACAGACTGGATGTACCCTGACATAGAAGAGGTGCCCATCTTGACGGTGTGCAGCTGGTATTTGAGTTGCTGCACTCTAACTCTGGAGGTTAACACAAAGATTCACTCTAGAGAGCAACACACATCACGAGATGTGATGAAGTGACGACATGAGCAAGAACAACCTCAGCGAGCGAGGAAATAAGCCAGCATAATAGCATCTGATCAAGCTTGATCCAGCAAGTGATTGGTAAACAAGGTATGTGAAGTTCTTACACAAGAATTAGGTAGAAAAGATAAGGTTTAGAGTCAACCTTTCGTTCTTGTTCACTTCAAAAATGTATTTGATATACCTTGTCCAATCTCCGCTATAGCATATAGCTATACCGAGTCGATCCTCAAGGAGAGCTAGCATTAGAAGCGTTACGGTTCTTATGTGTTGAAGAAAAGAAACGAATATTCTTCTTTGTTATTTACACAATTGCAAGAAACATGAAAAAGAAAATAGAAGAGGTGGTTGATTTGTGCATGAAAAGAAATCAAGAATGAGAATTGCTTTAGACTAAAAGTAAAAGAAAGTAAACTTCGAAGAAGACTTTAAAGATGAGAAAACCATGACTAGCTAACCTTACTACCTTACTAAGACTTACTAAACTCTGTGATGGTGAATGCGTGCCTCATGTTGATTCATTGGCATGGATATGTCTTGCGTGTTGGTCTAATTACTTTCCCACTTGAATGATGGTGATCATACTTGGACTTATCTTGTAGCCTCCATAGATGTCATAGGCCTACAAGTTAGACTCTCAATAATGGAATCAAAAGAGCTGCACACTAGTGATGCTAAGAAAGAAGATACAACATTCAACAATAAAAGCAATGAAGTTGTACAACAATTAGCATATATGTGGTGATCCATCTCCATGTTCCATCAAGGCACTTGTTCAAGGACAAGGCTCTACATGAGGCACACTTGAATCATATGGAGAGTTACAACAAGAACTTAGCCAAGTAATGAAAGTAAACCATCGGAGAAGAGAAGGCCATACAACTTGCAAGATGAAATAAAGCAATCACCCATGAGTTAGTAGCTAGCAAGGATAGTGGTTAGCTAGTACATGTAGAAAAGTAGCTACTAGCCATTACAAAAGAAAAACAAAGCATGAATTGAATTGCAAGTAAAATAAAGGAAGAAGTAAAGAAGGCAAGAAAAGTTACTAGAAAATGCTCAAGTAGAGAGAAGAGAATGGATCAATCCTTGCTTCACAAAGTGTCACTCCTTGATGTACACAAGCTCTCTCTCTCTTACAACTCTCTCTTACAAAATTTCTAGGGAAAGAGAAGGAGATCTAAAGAACTAAAATCCTAGAAAAACTAACAAAATTACAAAGCTTTACACTAATCTCTCTCTTCTCTGATCAGTCTTTGCTCGCAGGTCCAGGTGCAGATATTTATAGCCCCAGAGAGAAGCTTCGAGATCCAGTCTGTTGGCGCAAAATTCGGGATCCAACTGCTTTAAAACTGCCGTAGATCTGCAAGGATTTCCCAGTTTTGGCGGCAAAATCTAGGCCGTTGAGCCCAGATTTTCTGGTACAGATTGGTTACGAGGTTGTTATCCACGTGGCCTTCTAGAATCTTGAGTAGGCGCGCGGATTTCTCTGGATTCTGATTTCAAATTTGGGCTTTTTCTTGGGCTTGGAATTAATCCTCTTTAATTATTGCTAATTAAAGTGATTATTGGGCTTTCTCTCATTTGAGTGTGAACCTGTAAAAATATAGAGAAGATGAGTAAAAATCATATATTTATTTGTAATATGCATGGGGATTATGTGGTAAAATATGCAATATTGTGTATCAATCAGCAAGTATATTCTAGATTGATAGTGGGTTGAACATCCTTCTCGGTAGAAAGAAGGAACCGGACCTGACACTGAGAGGTTCCGTTGACGAGGCCTTCGAGATCGTGGAGCTTGAGAAGAGGAAGAAACTAGGAACGCCATAGTAGATAGTTTTTCTTGTCGAGTTTGATATTTAAAAAGTGAGTTATGTTGGGTTTGGGAGTAACCATAGATGCAAGTGTTTGGATGGAGGTGAGGGAAGATGAAGAGGAAATACTCGACATGGTACAGGAGTTGCTCTGATACCAAGATAAGAAAGAAGAAGAAGAACACTTATTTGTGCAAAGATAAGATGTCATTAGTTATAGTTCTTGGTTGTACATATATATACACAAATATTGGTCACATGTTTACACTGATTTAAGAGAAACAATAGGAAAATATTAAATGAGAGAGAGAATGAGAAACACATGAGTCCCATGAGTCCCATGTGTTCCTATAATCATGGAGGGATTTTAGGATCTGGTTGATTTCATGAGGAGTTTCTTTCACAAGAATTAAATGTTTCACATGAGTCACGTGTTGTCATTGATATCTCTAACAGTGCATGACCTAGGTTAGTCCTGTAAATGGCTGCTGTAGTATAAATAGATGCATGTAAGTAGAGCAAAATAGAACGAATATATGAACTTGGTTGTGTGTATTCTTTTAACTTCTATCAGTAATAGCTTGAATTACAGAATCATATCAACCTTGTTGACTTGAATTGAATTGAAAGAAATGATGCATCAATCTACTCCTCCCTTGTTGACTGACTAATCTTCTCACATCTTTAGTGTTATTTCAACTTCTATTGCTAGTATCCTAGAAAGAAGTGATGATCTGTTACCATGTTCTTAACAATTTTTTAGCAATTCTTGAAGAATTATTGGGTCTCCTAGCCTTGGTTTATAAGAGTAGTAAGTATAATAGCACTTATCTTTCTCAAAAAAAAAGAAGAGGAAAGGATTGGTTGCACTTATCCATTTCAATCAAAATTTCAAGAAGAAGAGGAACCAACTTAAAATCTCAGAGGATGACAAAAAGGGAAAGAAAAAAATATGATAGTTTCATGTTTGAGTTAATAGAAAATTTTAAATGAAACATATTCGGTTTCGTATCCGTATATATTAGTTAGTAAATAATTATTAACATCATTGGGAAATTTTGCTACAACAACCCACTTTGCTTCATAATTATAAAAAAACTCAGCTTCATAATTTTTTCGCTATAGCCTCATCCGTGTCAGCATAAATTGGTTCTTGCCAACCACCATTTCTTTGTATATTTTCATTTCCTCTTTTATCCTTCTTCATCGCCCCCGACATTGCTCTCCCCTCAGCCTTGACCCTGATGCAGAGTAATTCGTGATCGGCCAGCGTGATCAGGTCGTTGTGGGGGTTGGAAGGGACGGGGAGCCCCCTTCCAGGGGTCTCAGGGGGCGAAGCCCTCAGATCAATTTTTTTAGATCGATCATTTACAGATCTCGTTGTTTGTGCTCATGAAGAGTTTTGTTTGTGATTGTGATCGATTTGTTTTTTAGATCTGAAAAGCATTGTGCATCAATCAGTTATCGGTGAACGGGGGTCTACTGATGATGACGATGTTGATTTGAGGACTGTGACTCATGATCACTATCAAGCCCTGCTTATCAAAATACACGAAAATGGAGTCGCGACGAGAGTCGGCGACGTATATACGCGAGGAGACTCCACGTATACACGTTAAGCCTAAAGTAACTTGAACAGACTATATAATCACTATGCTGAATCAATATCACTGTAATAATACAAATAGATGTCCACATATGATAACAGATAAAACATTCACTAATAACAGTAAATAGTAATAATGCAAAAGTAAACACTCACATGAAATGACATGATTTCGGATTCGAATCACCATCGGGTCTTCCTGCACGAAGCGGTGCAGATCTTCGAATCGACTCGTGGGTCGGTCTTCGAATTTCCTGGCGTATCGAGTCCATAACGAACGCAACTGCTGCTCTCTGTTACCGGGTTCAGATCAAACGATCAGATCCGAATCGCTGCGACACGCAATCATACACACACATACATATACTACACACACACACAAACACACGTATACACACATACACCAACACCTATACTTATAGAATACACACGTACACATCCCCACACACATAAATACACATTTACACACACATATACATCATGCAAATAACACATACAGATATATACACATAATTATGCTCACACAAAAACATACACTTTACATACACATGCACTCATGTACATACAATAACACATGCATACTTACACACAAATATATACTAACACACATTAATTAAAAACACACCCACCCGCAAACTATTTAGAGAGTGAGAGAGACTCATGGCCAAAGGGGAAAACATGACCATCGGAGAGCAGGCCGTGGTGGAGGAGAACATGGGCAGCAAGGCGGAGTTGGCGGGCAACGTCTGCGGCTCGACGGAGCCGCAGCGAAGATCGGTGATGAGCTGGGCTCTGACGGAGATCGAAGTGTGATCTCAGAGCTCGCGGTTACTGGGTGGTGCGTGAGGCTCACCACGGACGTGGTGGAAGGCCGAAGGCAGATGAGATGGTGGTCGGTTCTCGCCAGAGATGGCAGGAAGGAGGCGGGTTCCCACAATGGCCGAGTGGTGCTGTAACGCCCCGATCCCACGGATATGAGGACGTTATGGCGACGTACATACGCAGGGCGGAGATACCCTCACGTACGTACGTTAAGCCTCAGTACAGAAAATAACCTCCATATATACATGAATTCCAGCATGAAATAAGTAAAAGAATACCTGCAGAAAGAGATTGGTGATCATAACAGATATGAAAACATGGATAAATAAGATAACAGAAGTCATTCATAAGGATACCTATGAATGGTCTCGATGATGAGTCCTATGTGAATCCAATAAAATGTCTGACAAGATGATATCTGGTATCTCCAACCTGGGCACGCAAACCCAGGGTCATCAGAAAGTGACCTAGTGAGTGGTAAAATGAAGGAGCAGTAATATGTACTATAGTACTACAAGCACGATAATAATATATAATTCACGTTTATGTATCGGTGATACCATATAATAGAAATGTAATAATTAGTAGAAAGATAAAAATGTCATATTTTAATATCATGTTATCAACGGGTCATCTCTACAGTAATATCCAGTTTTATATAATACATAAGGTTATATAGTGATGACATGATGGAAATGAACATGCAGATTCGCAGTATGCAACATAACCATACTATTATATTGTGCATATACAGTAATGAAGTCTACAATGTATGCAATGCAGAGTATATATATACATAGTCTGTTACCACATGGAATGTAACAAATATCAAGAAGTGTAATAAGGTATACAGGTGACATGATCGTGGAGAACATATTAGGAATAGTAACAAATATAAAAGGGACAATAATATACATGAGTCGAGCATGTCGTGTGATTTATACAATAATAACAATCAATACTACCTGGTATTTTAATAAATCTCTTCCAGCGTCCCATACCACTGGCAGTTAATACTGAAGCCCACACTCCAGTCGAACCCATCCGGATGTGGCATACGGGTACCATTATCCAAAGGAGAGAGTGATCAAATAATAAGTGATCCCGACGTTACTATTGTTTATATCATTTTATTATGTTCATTGGAAACCCAATGGTCAGGTGGGTATATACCGTGCATACCCGGGACAACGGCCTTAAACAAACCCCTGGCTGCTGAGACCAGGGCTACCCGCTAGGGCAGGAGTAAGAAATAATACAATACAAACGGTAGCCAGCCCTACCACGTCCCCGGTAGTGGGACTAACAATGGATCCAGACATCCACCCGACAAGACCTAGTCAACCGTCAAGTCTCCCCCATTCCCAAGTTCTCTTTATTATCTTTCACTATACAGTATATCAGGAACAAGTATAAGACATGGTACATGTAACACGATAACATGACATGAGCTCTGTTAATAGCATGAAACAAGATAACGGGAAACGAGAAACAATTAATGTGGGATTCTAGAGGTGACTCCCGTGGCTTGGATCCATGTGGCACTTAGTTCCACACATCGCATATCAACAGCTCACGTATTCAGTAATGGGAATGTCAATATCAGAACGGGAAATAATCATGTAACGAGAATACATAACGGATTACTCATGTAACAATAAGTCATATAATAACGGGAATACAAGAATATCCATGAGCAATAATATAATCCATGATCCATGTAACATGAATACATAGACAATCAATGCATGTAGACCGGTGTGTCTATATAACAGTGATGTATAGCGGTATCCAGTGTAATAGCGTCTCAGTGTATCGGTGGCTCACGAACATGCAGTAATAATGTCATGAATCTCAATATCTATGTAAGAGTGAGACATATACATGGAACATCACGAAATAATGGTATCTAGTGCGTTCAGTGCATTAGAATGTCCGTAAGACGGTGATACTAGCACATAAAATATCAGTGTCGCATATTGTAACACCCCGATCCCACGGATACGGAGACGTCACTGCGACGTATATACGTAGGTCAGAAAATGCCCCCACGCATATACGCTAAGCAATAAGTACAACAAGAATCAGAGGGCACGACAAAGCGTGATTTCCATACATATGCCAACATAAGAGTACAAGTACAAGTCATCACAAGATATGATAAAATATTACACATTACATGTATCTTTTATCACAACTAAGTCCAAAAGCAAAAGATACAACATAAACACAAAATGCTCACGAGTAGGATGAAGATCCCGTGAGTCAAAAAGAAGGATCTGGCGCAAGGACTGGAGCTAATCAGCCTGCTCGCTAAAGAAAGCTCGATCTTCTGTGGATGGCTCCACTTCGATCCAAGCTTCAGAACCTGAACATACAAATCCAAGGGAGTCAGGACCTCCCGAAAATGAACAGGTTATAGCCAAGTGGCTAAGAGATATGAAAAATAAGGACGGAACAGCATAATGAATATAAACCAACAAGAAATGAAAGCATAAAGAACTATAATCAGGATGAAATGGATACATAGTTAAAGTCTATTATTATTATTACTTGTCTCACTGTGATATCTAGCTATGTGACCCAGCGTCCCAGCGCACATAGATCCATATCCTAGTAATACAAGGTTTTTATTGGAAACAGCGGGGGTATCAACGAACTATGTTTACAGTGGACCCCGTACATGCCCGGGATAACGGTCCAGGATTGTTCCGTTGCTTGGTGACGGAAGCCAGCCGCTAGGCTATTCAGGAGGGACTTATGTATGCCCTTATCATGATAGTACTCAGGAAGAGGGAGCAAGCACTCCTCTCGGTCTCCTGGAGGCCCTCAGGTTAGACCGGAATATAATTGTACAATATACCTAATGCCACTGTAAACACGAACACATATCGATATCCGCATGTTTCCCCCTGACCCAATGTAAGTTGGTCCATTTTATACAAAAGTTGAATGCATCATGCTTGGTTCAAGAGATGGCATGATAAGTGGTGATATTCACTATTTAACATGTCATGAAACGAGAATATGTAATAACAAGTCATGAAGTTACAGGAGATAACATCCATCCAGTAATAGGTCAAGTAGTATCAGTTATGAAGCATGAACAAGCATAATATAATACACATGTATCAGGGTAAGATCCAAATTTAGAAAAGAAATCAACTATAATAAACAGCTCAAATTAGTCGACTAGGTGGAAGGTGTAGTCGACTGGTAGGGGTCTTAAGTCGACTAACAGTCTGGATTAGTCGACTAAAACTGGGTTCCAGAGAGTTGATATTCTGTTTCAGGGAAAGTTAGTCGACTAGGTCAAAAGGGTAGTCGACTAACAGACACGCAAGTCGACTAACAGACAAGCTAAGTCGACTAGAACTGGGATACAGAGAGTTAAGTTTGTTTCAGGAGTCGACTAAGGTGAGAAGGGTTAGTCGACTAGTAGTCTATAGTCGACTAATAAATAGGATAAGTCGACTAGGGCCGAGAGTTGGGTTTCTGGTTCAAGTAAGGTTAGTCGACTAGGGAGGAATGTGTAGTCGACTAACAGTGATTTCCAGAGAGTTGAGGTTCATTTCCAGAAAGGGTTAGTCGACTAATAATCAGGGTAAGTCGACTAAAACTGTGTTTCAGAAACAGGTTAAGGTTCAACTAGAAGGGTTAGTCGACCAATGCCTAGGTCAAGTCGACTAATCTGGGTCTGTAAGTAGCGTACAGAACAGAATTTGCAGGTCGAATTTGAAGGTCAAATGTGTGATTTTGAAGGCACAAGTGAACAAGATGTGGAATACAAGTATACTAGGGAAATTCACATGTCTTGGTGAGTAAGAATACTCACTAGGAGTGATCAATCAGCGTTTTATGCGGTCGAAAGAGTCGTTGACGACGAATGGCGCCAAGGTGATCTTCGGTGGCGAAGAAGGCTATGATCCAAGGTCCAAGGTGGTTGCTTGAGGTGGAGATGAAGTCCTTGAGGTGGTTCTTGGGGCTAGGGTTGAGGTTGAGAAGGAGAAGAGATCTCTTGGTGAGGGCTAACACTTAGGTGAAATGAAGAAAAAGGAAAAGAAATGTAAAGAGATTGTTTATATAGGTGTTAGATTTTGTAAAGGAGTTGCAAATAGTGTAATTGAGAGGGGGTTTTGTGCAAATATGGGGAGGGTGAGGTGTCCCTCACTTGGCCACTTGGCCGGCCATGGGGAGAGAGAGAATGAGTGGGATTTAAAAAGGATTAGGTGAAAGTGAGTGGGATTATGTGGAAAATTGGAATTATTGGAAAATTGGAAAATAGAATTTTGGAAAATACCGGAATCGTCCGAAATTCAAGTATCTCGGAACGACCCGAAAATTTTACTAAAAATCAAGAATAACATTTTAAGACTCATGGTGAAATTCGTTTGAAGAAATAATTTATAGTTTTAAAACTAAAAATCCCGGAATCAGTTATCTACCGACTCCGTTGGAACTTTCATAAATTCATAAAATTTCCAGAAAAAGTATTTAGATAGAAAATATGATTCTAAGAAATAAAGTCTAAAGGACCTTCTAGAAATTCCTAACTGTTTGTGAATTAAAAATCTGAGAATCGATCAGCGGCACTGGTCGACACCGGTTTTGAAAATATTTAATTAAATTCAGGAAAATTCCAGAAAATCATAGAAAATATATAATATTGGAAAATGATTTTTAAAACTGAAATCGGTCAAATACAGGAAGTAAACCGAAAAATACGATCGAAAAATTGAACACGCAACTAGGTACGTATTCCGGGAACGGGGTATTACAATCCATCCACCTTGCAAAAATTTCGTCCTCGAAATTTCATAAGGTGAAAGGTAACAGCAAAGAAGGATAACAGATAGATAAGGATGATAAGAAAGATAACAGTAGAAAGGAATAGAAGGAAGGAGTTTTACCAAATCAAGAAGTGAAGAGTCGAGGGTAACGCTCACGGACAACATCCTCTCGTTCCCATGTGGCTTCTCCAGGGGCATGTCTGTTCCAAGATACCAACACTAATGGTATGGCTTTATTCTTTAATGTCTTGACACTTCTGTCCAAAATGGCCATCGGTTGCTCTTGGTATGACAAATCCGGCTGTAGTTCCAGTTCGGAGTGATCCAGAATATGACTATCATCCTTCACATACTTCCTCAGCTGAGATACGTGGAATACATTGTGAACTCCGTCCAAAGATGGCGGTAACGCCAACCTGTAAGACACCTCTCCCACTCGGTCCAAGATCTAGAATGGGCCGATGTATCTCGGACTAAGCTTTCCACGAGTACCGAACCGGATTACTCCCTTGGTAGGTGATATCTTCAAAAACACATGATCCCCTGCCTGGAATTCCAATGGCCTTCTCAGTGTGTCTGCCCAACTCTTCTGCCGACTCTGCGCTGCCCTGAGGTGATCTCTGATAATCCTGACTTTATCTGTTGTCTGAATCAGGATCTCCGGTCCCAAAAGTCTCCTCTCACCGACTTCATCCCAACAAATCGGCGACCTGCACTTCCTTCCATACAATGCTTCAAAAGGTGCCATCTTGATACTTGCCTGATAGCTGTTATTATAAGAAAATTCAGCCAAGTGAAGATGGTCTTCCCATGATCCCTGGAATTCAATCATACAAGCCCGCAACATATCTTCAAGAATCTGGATAGTCCTCTCAGATTGTCCGTCTGTCTGAGGATGATATGATGTACTGAATTTCAGACGAGTCCCTAGACTTTCTTGGAGGCTTTCCCAGAAATGAGATCTGAATCTGGTGTCTCTGTCTGATACAATACTAACTGGAACTCCATGCAGACGAACTATCTCCTTCATGTACTTGTCCGCCAGAACCTCTGTTGACTGACCCACCCTGAATGGTATGAAATGAGCTGACTTGGTGAGGCGATCAATGATTACCCACACAGCATTATTACCTTTAGGACTGCGAGGCAATGCCGTGACAAAATCCATGGTGATGTGCTCCCACTTCCACTCAGGTATCGGTAAAGGTTGTAGAAGTCCAGCTGTCCTCTGATGCTCAATCTTTATCTGCTGGCAAACCAGGCACTTGGCAACATACTGGGCTATCTCCCTCTTCATAGCATTCCACCAAAACTGCTTCTTCAAGTCCTGATACATCTTGGTTCCCCCTGGGTGTATGGAATATGCTGAACTATGTGCTTCTGCTAGAATCTTCTGCCGAACTTCTCCTTGGGGAACACAAATCCTGCTACCAAAGTATAAGGCACCATCCGGATGAATACTGATATCAGTCCTCAATCCAGCCTCTACCTGAGCTCGGAATTGCTGCAATCTGGGGTCTTCCTTCTGAGCTTCCTGATCTCATCTATCAATGCTGACTGAATCTGCATGGTCATGAACTGTCCCGCCTTATCAGCTCCTTGCACCAACATCAAGTCCAATCTGATGATGTCTTGAATCAATTCCTTCTGCTGAGTAAGTTGGACAAGCACTCTATACTCTGGCTTCCTGCTCAGTGCATCCGGTACTGTATTGACCTTGCCTGGATGATATTGCAAGTCAATATCATAGTCCGCCATCAGCTCCAACCACCGCCTCTGCCTCATGTTCAACTCCTTCTGTGAGAAGATATACTTGAGGCTCTTGTGATCCGTGTATATCAACACCTTATCTCCCAGAAGATAATGCCTCCAGATCTTCAAAGCAAATATGACAGCTGCTAGCTCCAAGTCATGAGTTGGGTAATTCCGCTCATGAGGCTTCAGTTGCCTAGATGCATAAGCTATAACATGATCATGTTGCATAAGTACACATCCCAGGCCTTTTCCTGATGCATCACTGAAGATGACCATCCCTCCTCTTCCTGAGGGAGTCCTCAAGATTGGAGCTGAAATGAGCCTCTGCTTCAATTGCTCAAAAGCTGCAGTACATTCCTCTGTCCATATGTACCTTTCTCCTATCCTGGTGAGCTTGGTCAACGGGGCTGCAATCCTAGAGAAGTCTTGGACAAAGCGTCTGTAATATCCGGCTAGTCCAAGAAAACTCTTAATCTCAGTCACCGTCTTTGGAATTGGCCAGTCCCTCACTGCCTGGACTTTGCTAGGATCAACTGAAATTCCTTCCGCTGAAACTATGTGCCCAAGGAAGGCTATACTGTCCAACCAAAAGTCACACTTGCTCCTCTTCACATGAAGCTGCTCCTGCTGGAGAGTCTGCAATACAATCCTCAAGTGCTCTGCATGCTCCTTGTTGTCCTTTGAATAGATCAAGATATCATCTATAAAAACAACAACAAACTGATCCAAGTAGGGCGAGAACACTCGGTTCATCAAATCCATGAAAACTGCAGGGGCATTGGTGACTCCGAAAGGCATAACTAGAAATTCATAGTGGCCATAACGGGTCCTGAATGCCGTCTTCGGAATATCCTCTTTCTTCATCCTTAGCTGATGGTAACCTGACTGCAAATCCAATTTAGAGAATACCCGGGCTCCATGAAGCTGATCAAACAAATCATCAATCCTTGGTAAGGGATACTTGTTCTTGATGGTAACCTTGTTCAATTCTCTATAATCAACACAAAGCCTCTTACCACCATCCTTCTTGTTCGCCAATAGTACTGGAGCTCCCCATGGTGAAGTACTTGGCCGAATCAATCCCTTATCAGAGTATTCCTGCAGCTGCTTCTTCAGAATCTCTAACTCCGCAGGTGCCATCCTGTACGGAGCCTTGGATATAGGAGCCACTCCAGGCACAGTCTCAATAGAGAACTCAATCATCCTTTCAGGTGGCAGTCCTGAGATCTCAGCAAAGACTCCTGGAAATTCATCCCACACCGGTACTCCCTTCTGAACCTCCGAAGTAGTCAACCGAGTCTTCCTCTTAGTAGACTTCACTTCTCCACTGAATTGGAATTCCGGTTGACGAGGGATCCTGAAAATAATCTTCTTCTCCCTACAGTCAATAACTGCATAGTACTGACTGAGCCAGGTCATGCCTAAGATTACGTCGTACCCCTTGGTGTCTAGTACGAGCATATCTATGGCCAAGGTCTTATCACAAAGTTCTACTGGACAGTCAGCACAAACTCTAGAAGACATGACTACTCCATTCCCTGTACTAATCTCCCATTTGTGGTCTAAAGATCTAACAGGTATGGAATGCAATGCCACAAAATGATCTGAGATAAAACAATGTGAAGCACCTGAATCGAAGAGGGCTAAAACAGGTTTAGAATGCACCCTGATATTACCTGTTATCACCTCCTCAGAAGTCTCAGCCTCTACTTCTGTCAAATTGAAGGCTTGACCCCTTCCACGCCCTGCAGCAGTCCTAGCTCCTCTCTGGACTGGGCGAACAGCTTGCTGTGGAGGAGGGGGAGGAACTCTCCTGATCATCGGCCCCTGATTCCTCTGCCCCGGTGGCCCTGGAAGTGCCCTCTGTCCATTCGGTCCCTGCAGTGCTGGCAAAGCTTGGCCGGCTACCCCCATTCTCTTGTGTGGACAGGTTTCTATAGAATGGTCCCGGGAACCACACACCAAGCATAACCCATTTGCCCTAGGCAATTCTGTCGAATGTGGCCTGGCTTCTGGCAATAACTGCAGAAGGATAATGGTTGGGCCGTCTGGTAAGGAGCCGGTCTGAATGGTTGCCTCATAGCCTGAACCTTCGCTGCTCTGTAAGGGCCTCCTCTCCCCATAGGTGGAAATGGCCTCTTCATGGCCTGGTTCCTCATCTGGCTCTCTTGCTTCTTCTCTATCCCACGCTCCACCTCTCGAGCTATGGTGAGAACTTCAGAATAAGTCTTCAGCTGCTGGGGCATCAAGAAGACCTGAATATCCATCTGCAAGTCCTGTTGAAATCTGCTAGCCCGCTTCTCCTCATCAGTTACCATGTACGGAGCAAAGCGGCTAAGCCTGAGAAATTCCGCGGCATACTCATCCACGGACCTATTCCCTTACTGAAGTCTGATGAACTGCTCTTCCATGTCCTTCTGAGCAGTGGCGGGGAAGAATCTGCTATAAAAGCTCTTGGAGAATGTGTCCCAGGTGACAGGCTTCTCCAATCTGGCCTCCTCAGCTAGCCACCAAGTTCTGGCTATATCCTTCAATTGAATCTTAACAACCTCCACTTGATTCTCCTTTGGAACTCGAGCTGCATTCAATAAGTCTGTGGTGTCTGTCAGCCATTGCTCAGCATCCAGGGGTTTCTCTTCACCCGTGAATATGGCTGGTTGCAGCCGTCTGAAGTCTGAAACATTTCCTGGCCTCTGTTCCTTTGGAGCCGCCAATTCTTGCCGGAGGAGTTCCGTCTGCTGCTGTTGGTTCTCCATCATCGTCTGAATGACTCTCAGAATGTCCACATTCTCTCCCGTGGGTCCATTCGATGCTTGCCCAGAGTTGCTACGACCCGTCCTTCTCTCCATACCGAATTTGGGAAAGGATAACTGGAATTTGGAAAAATGGAAGGAGTTTAGGACACAAGGGACACAAGGGAAGGAATCAAGAAGGACTGGATAACTTTGTACATTGTAGTTGGCATCAGCAAATTACTAGAATTTGCTGCTTGATTGTACTTTAGGTGTGAGAGCCAGGCTCTGATACCAACCTGTAACCCCGATCCCACGGATACAGAGACGTCACTGCGACGTATATACGTAGGTCAGAAAATGCCCCCACGCATATACGCTAAGCAATAAGTACAACAAGAATCAGAGGGCACGACAAAGCGTGATTTCCATACATATGCCAACATAAGAGTACAAGTACAAGTCATCACAAGATATGATAAAATATTACACATTACATGTATCTTTTATCACAACTAAGTCCAAAAGCAAAAGATACAACATAAACACAAAATGCTCACGAGTAGGATGAAGATCCCGTGAGTCAAAAAGAAGGATCTGGCGCAAGGACTGGAGCTAATCAGCCTGCTCGCTAAAGAAAGCTCGATCTTCTGTGGATGGCTCCACTTCGATCCAAGCTTCGGAACCTGAACATACAAATCCAAGGGAGTCAGGACCTCCCGAAAATGAACAGGTTATAGCCAAGTGGCTAAGAGATATGAAAAATAAGGACGGAACAGCATAATGAATATAAACCAACAAGAATGAAAGCATAAAGAACTATAATCAGGATGAAATGGATACATAGTTAAAGTCTATTATTATTATTACTTGTCTCACTGTGATATCTAGCTATGTGACCCAGCGTCCCAGCGCACATAGATCCATATCCTAGTAATACAAGGTTGTTATTGGAAACAGCGGGGGTATCAACGAACTATGTTTACAGTGGACCCCGTACATGCCCGGGATAACGGTCCAGGATTGTTCCGTTGCTTGGTGACGGAAGCCAGCCGCTAGGCTATTCAGGAGGGACTTATGTATGCCCTTATCATGATAGTACTCAGGAAGAGGGAGCAAGCACTCCCCTCGGTCTCCTGGAGGCCCTCAGGTTAGACCGGAATATAATTGTACAATATACCTAATGCCACTGTAAACACGAACACATATCGATATCCGCATGTTTCCCCCTGACCCAATGTAAGTTGGTCCATTTTATACAAAAGTTGAATGCATCATGCTTGGTTCAAGAGATGGCATGATAAGTGGTGATATTCACTATTTAACATGTCATGAAACGAGAATATGTAATAACAAGTCATGAAGTTACAGGAGATAACATCCATCCAGTAATAGGTCAAGTAGTATCAGTTATGAAGCATGAACAAGCATAATATAATACACATGTATCAGGGTAAGATCCAAATTTAGAAAAGAAATCAACTATAATAAACAGCTCAAATTAGTCGACTAGGTGGAAGGTGTAGTCGACTGGTAGGGGTCTTAAGTCGACTAACAGTCTGGATTAGTCGACTAAAACTGGGTTCCAGAGAGTTGATATTCTGTTTCAGGGAAAGTTAGTCGACTAGGTCAAAAGGGTAGTCGACTAACAGACACGCAAGTCGACTAACAGACAAGCTAAGTCGACTAGAACTGGGATACAGAGAGTTAAGTTTGTTTCAGGAGTCGACTAAGGTGAGAAGGGTTAGTCGACTAGTAGTCTATAGTCGACTAATAAATAGGATAAGTCGACTAGGGCCGAGAGTTGGGTTTCTGGTTCAAGTAAGGTTAGTCGACTAGGGAGGAATGTGTAGTCGACTAACAGTGATTTCCAGAGAGTTGAGGTTCATTTCCAGAAAGGGTTAGTCGACTAATAATCAGGGTAAGTCGACTAAAACTGTGTTTCAGAAACAGGTTAAGGTTCAACTAGAAGGGTTAGTCGACCAATGCCTAGGTCAAGTCGACTAATCTGGGTCTGTAAGTAGCGTACAGAACAGAATTTGCAGGTCGAATTTGAAGGTCAAATGTGTGATTTTGAAGGCACAAGTGAACAAGATGTGGAATACAAGTATACTAGGGAAATTCACATGTCTTGGTGAGTAAGAATACTCACTAGGAGTGATCAATCGGCGTTTTATGCGGTCGAAAGAGTCGTTGACGACGAATGGCGCCAAGGTGATCTTCGGTGGCGAAGAAGGCTATGATCCAAGGTCCAAGGTGGTTGCTTGAGGTGGAGATGAAGTCCTTGAGGTAGTTCTTGGAGCTAGGGTTGAGGTTGAGAAGGAGAAGAGATCTCTTGGTGAGGGCTAACACTTAGGTGAAATGAAGAAAAAGGAAAAGAAATGTAAGGAGATTGTTTATATAGGTGTTAGATTTTGTAAAGGAGTTGCAAATAGTGTAATTGAGAGGGGGTTTTGTGCAAATATGGGGAGGGTGAGGTGTCCCTCACTTGGCCACTTGGCCGGCCATGGGGGAGAGAGAGAATGAGTGGGATTTAAAAAGGATTAGGTTAAAGTGAGTGGGATTATGTGGAAAATTGGAATTATTGGAAAATTGGAAAATGGAATTTTGGAAAATACCGGAATCATCCGAAATTCAAGTATCTCGGAACGACCCGAAAATTTTACTAAAAATCAAGAATAACATTTTAAGACTCATGGTGAAATTCGTTTGAAGAAATAATTTATAGTTTTAAAACTAAAAATCCCGGAATCAGTTATCTACCGACTCCGTTGGAACTTTCATAAATTCATAAAATTCCCAGAAAAAGTATTTAGATAGAAAATATGATTCTAAGAAATAAAGTCTAAAGGACCTTCTAGAAATTCCTAACTGTTTGTGAATTAAAAATTCGAGAATCGATCAGCGGCACTGGTCGACACCGGTTTTGAAAATATTTAATTAAATTCAGGAAAATTCCAGAAAATCATAGAAAATATATAATATTGGAAAATGATTTTTAAAACTGAAATCGGTCAAATACAGGAAGTAAACCGAAAAATACGATCGAAAATTGAACACGCAACTAGGTACGTATTCCGGGAACGGGGTATTACACATATCCATGGAACAATGGTCATGAACATGAAATGATAGTGTCCTGTGTAGTGTATCAGAGGTTGACATGCAATACTGTGTCGAATGCATCGGTGGGTCTGTAATGGTGATAGTGTCATATTGACAATATACATGTAGCAGTAACGAAGTGACAATGTCTAGTGAATTGGTGTATCTATGTACCGGTGGGACATAGTGTTGCGTGTAAGAGGATCTGTGTAACGGTGATACATGTACATGAGATAACGGTGTCCCATGTGACAGGATATCCAAGTCATGGTGTGAACACTAATGGTAGGTCTGGGGTAATAGCATCTACTCGAGTGTCAACTACTGCTAATAAGAATAACGATTCTTATATTCTAACTACGGTAGGTGCCACCAAATTATTATATATACATAATTATCTATTTTAATTATCAATTTATTGGCTACTTTACTTGTGACAATTGTTCACTTCTGGATCTCGATAGCTAAACAATCATCCATATATATATATATATATATATATATATATATATATATATATATATATATATATATATATATATATATATATATATATATATATATATATATATATATATATATATATATACCCTACATTTATAATAAATCAGGTAAGAAAATAAAGTATGATAACAATCATGTATGATTTCATTATATTTTAATAGCAATCATGTATGGTTTAATTATAGGGATTTACCAACAATTACATTTTATTAAACAATAATAATGATGATTTCTGATAATCAAGTTTTATTAAATAAGGCAACCAATCAAGGTCACTAAACATGATAAAATATAATTCTTAAAAGAAAAACACTCACAAATTAGCCATGGGAAGGTAGCTCTCTTTCTCACGATCGCAATGATTTCAGAATCGTCCAAATCGGAGTCCGGGTGCTCCAGATATCGCCCGAACGCTAAAAGTAATAGAAATGGGTTAAATATGTAATAAAAATATGTAAAATGCAATTAATAAGAATTAGCAGGGGTTATCTGTAATATTACCTTTATTGGGTTTTGGATGCGGGTTTGGGCTCTTAACGGGTCGGGTTTGAATCCAATACCCAAACCCGTAACTTAAATATAATGGGTTATCGGGTTATTGGGTTTAATGGGTTTCCAAACCTACCCAATAGCACTAACGGATTCGGGTTCACACCCGCACCTAACAAAGACAGCAGCAGCAGCGATAGCTGCTGCTGTCTCACCAGGAGGCCACCGGCTGGCTGGCCGGTGGCGCCCGCCGCAGACCAGGCCGGCGGCGCCCTCCGCGGCAGTAGCCGATCGTCATCGGTGACAAGGTGAGGTAGAAGAGGAGTGAGAGAGAGAGAGGCAGGGGACAGCGGGCATGGCCGCGCGGCTGCGCGACCACAGCGACGGACAGCAGGCGACAGCCGGCGACGCCGCAAAGCCGCCCGGGGGCAGTCTGAGCCTGCGTACAGAGAGAGAGAGAGAGAGAGAGAGAGAGAGAGAGAGAGAGAGAGAGAGAGTGAGGGAGAAAAACCTGAAGAAGAAGGAAAAAAAGAAAAGAAGGAAAAGAAAAGGAAAAGAAAGAGGAGGGAAGGATTTTGTGGGCGGCGGCCGGTTGGGATGTGGTGGCGCCTGACCGGGGGCCGGCGACTTGGCCTGGCCACAGCGGCAGCGGCGACAGGTCAGACCCCCTCCCCAGGTTTGAACAGAGAAACGGAGAGAGGGGAAAGAGAGAGAGAGATGATAAGAGAGGGATGGATTAATTAAAAAAAGTAATTAGAGAGAGAGATAGTTATTGAGGAAGAGAGAGAGAGAACAGATAAATAGAGAGGAGGAGAAGAGAAAGGCGGTGAGAAAATTTGAGAAGGTTGGAGAAAGAGGAAGGGGAAAAAGAAAAGAGAAAAAAAGTTTTTATATTATTTAATTAATATTACAATTGGGTCAAAAATTGACTAACTCCGAACGGTGCTCAAAAATTTTGTAAAATAGAAAATATTACGTGGAGTAGGAAAGTGAAATCGGATTCTAGAAATATTATTCGGTTTGAAAGTTAAAAATCCTAGAGTGTATCGCCGATACTGGGCGACACTGTTTGGCCCGATTTTTTTCATAAATTTAGAAAAATCTCCAAAAATACCATAACGTAGATAATATGATTCTAAGATATAAGATGAAAGCAAATTCTCAAAATTCTACTCTATTTGTGAATTAAAAATCGTAGAGCTGATTCTCGGTATCGGTCAACACCGACTACGGAGATTTTTCAAAATAATCTAGAAAAATTTCAGAAAATTCTGAAAAATCTACAATATTGAACAATAATATTTGAAACTGAAATCGACTCAATATGACTATCAAGAAAGTTAAATCAACTTTATACGTCGTATCGAGCACTGATACGTGATACGTATATCAGGGATCAGGGGGTTATAGGTGCTCCGACGTGGGCTAGGTGGTTGCGCGAAAGGAAAGGGACTTGATTGCGAGTTCATGAGGGTTTGGGTAATCGGTTTGGACTTTGGGGCTAATGGGTTGTGGGTTTAGGAATATAGAAGGAGAGAGATAAATAATAATAATACCAATACAACAATAATAGTACTAATAACAATAATCATAATAATAATAACAACAACAATATTAATAATAATAATGATAAAATGTAGTAACACTATTAATAATAATAATTAATAACAACAACAATAATAAGCCATAAACCGAGTTATTTAACAATAAAATAATAAGTAAAATCAGATAACTATAAAAAATATTAATATTATATTATTTACTAGAGATATTACATTTTACCCATCTTATAAAAATTTCATCCTCAAAATTTTAATAAAGTAAGGAATGATAAAAGGAATCAAAATCAAGAGAAAAGATAAAGCTTCCAGTCACTTCTCACTGCATCATGCGTCCACCACGCTTCCGCTGCGCGCTCTGATATCTGTCATCGAATCGATTCTGATAGGCAGCTCCAAAAGATAAAACTGAAAAAAAGAAGTTGAGATGAATATGAGAATCAAGAAAAGAATTCAAACTACTCTGGAAGAATAGTTGGAATCAAGAATATTAAAATCAAGAGTTGGACTTTCAAAAGGGAACGATAAATTCTCAAATGGACTTAATATCACAGTGGGAATAATCTATGTCTATTGTAGTGTTAATATAACTCGTCTCAAGTCGCTGGTAAGAATCAGGTACGTTTTTGAGTAAACTGGCTCTGATACCAAGAAAACTCTGTCACGCACTTCCCAAAATACGTGAAAATAGAGTCGCGACGAGAATTGACGACGTATATACTCAAGAAAAATACCCCACGTATATACGTTGAGGCTAAAATAACCTAAACAAGTTATATAATCACTATGATGAATCAATATCACTGCAATAACGCATATAGATGTGTATCCCGTGCATACCTGGGATCACGGCCTTAAACAAACCCCTGGCTGCTGAGACCAGGGCCCTCCGCTAAGAGGGGAGCATGAATCAAGTAACGGGAGCTCATGAAGCAATTGGTAGGTAGCACTACCGTCCCCTGCAGTGGGAGAACAATATGGATCCAGTACATCACCCGATAAGATCTAATCAACCATCGAGTCTCCCCCATACCCCAGTTAGCTTTATGATCTGATATGTCAAGTAAACAATGTAACAAGAGCAAATACAGTACATGATACGGGTAACATGATAACTGGACCTGAGCTCTGTTGATACATAGAACAATATAACGGGAAACGGGAACAATATAACGAGAAACGGGAACAATAGATGTGAGATTCCACATATCGCATATCAACAGCTCTCATGTCCAGTATCGGGAATATCCATATCAGTAACAGGAAACAATCATATAACATGAATACGGTAACATGGCACAATAATACATGTAATACGAACGGGGATCCATATGACAAGAATAAAGAAACCATACATGCATGTGTAACAGTGATATGCCGAGAATCCATGTGACGATGATAACAATCAATAATATGATTTTTAGATTAATTAATTAATATTATTTTAATAGGTTAAAATTTGACTAGTTCAGAACGGGTCTCAAAAATTACAGAAAATAAAGAATATTATTTTGAGACGTAATTGAAAATAGTTTGGTGAAATTCAATCTGGTTTACAAATTAAAAATCCCAGAGTGTCTCACCGATACCGTGCGACACCAGTTTGGCCGGATTTTCGATAAATTCAGAAAAATCCTCAAAAATACCAATACGTAGCTCATGTGATTCTAAGATATACGGTGAAATCCGATTCTCAAAATTTGATTCCGTTTGTGAAATAAAAATCGGAAAGCCGGTTATCGGTATTAGTCGACACCGACTACGGAGTTTTTCCAAAATAATGCAGAAAAATTTCAGAAAATCCTGAAAAATCTAAAATATTAGAAAATAATTTTTAAAATTTAAATTGGCTCAATCAGACTACCACGGAGGTCACATCAATTTTGTACGTCGTATCGCATACGGATACTGTGATACGTATATCAGGGATCAGGGGGTGACAGTAATAATTTCTGATAAATTTCTGGTGTACCCAGTAAAGCGATATAGAACTATCCTATCAGATTGTATAAAATTTCAGAGTCTTGGTGCTAGATCAAGTGGTGCTCTGGATCCAATAGCACTAGATTATAATTATCTGAGCTTCACATAAAATAATATTCTCATGAAAGAGCTCTTATCCTTGCATTATATTATTTCAAATTCAGGTATGTATATTGTTGGGCATATCTGCGTCATTAAATATTTACTGTTGTATTCACCCAGACACTTGGAAAGTCTGGCATGTTTAGAGGTATTGATACATTTGGGTATGTCGAGCATATTATGTTGAGACGAATTATAGATCTAATCATTGGTAGAATTAACACAAATCCTAAAGGCAAAGGGAAAAGGAAGACAACTGGAAGAATTACTCAACCTATCTCTCCTTTCGCATATAAGTTTAGAAGCGAGATTCAAGAGGTTCAGGATAACTAAGGATTATGGCAGATGGCAAGTATTATAATTTTCAATAAATAAGAAATAAGTTTTAGTAACGTCTGTTGTTACAAACTAATAACACTATCCAGTGTTGCAGGTTTACAACTCACACAATCCCGAAATAATAGGATTGTGGTTTCTGACTCTATGATTGCGGGCTAAGATTAGGCTGGAAATTTTATTGACAATATTCACAAGTTGTGAGTACTGCGATAGAATGGTATAAAGGAGGAGATTGTAAACTAATTTTCATATTACTTATCTATAAGAAATAACATGGTACTCACGTCACCCCAGGCATTGATGTTTTAGACTTTGAGCTGTTTGGAGGCAAATTCTGATACGGTTAGAACAATGTATTATATATATAAGGTGTCTCAGTATCTTTATTTCAATATCACAGTGCACGTAGATCATTGAAGTAAATCATAGTGGTGAGATATTCTTCAAAATCAACTTCTAGGCAATAAGTTCACAAGTTTATTAGATTTAGTTATCTAAATATTAGATGCGAAGGTCTTGATTCACAAACACATAATATATAGGTAATAAGGCTGGAGGAGTCTTTTCAAGCTTTTATTTAAACAACACTTCATTGATTACCTTGGCTATGAACAATAGCTAATTGCTTTCTCAATAGGAAGAAAGATCTAATATTGATGGTTACTATAAACTGATGCAACAGAAGACTACGGGGAAATATAGTGTGGATACCACATGGTGGTGAGCTAAGAAAACTGTATTTATTCATATTGTCTCATGAAGATGTGAATTTAGGCTTGAGAAAATTAAATAATTGATGTTGGTGTCCATAGAGGATACTTAGCTTTAAATTGTGAGAGTGTAAACCAATAGTTACGATAGTGGCAATTATGAAAATCATCAGAGCTGAAACTGTTAATTACGAAGTCGGGAACCAATGTTGGTAATGAATTGCCTAATAATATTGGTAGTCATTAATTGACTAGCTGACCGAATAATTATGGTATTAGGAGTTCCGACGGAACCATACTGAACATATGAGCGTTAAGAAACTAGTGATGTTAGATGTATGAATGAAAGATTGGGTGCGTAGATGTGAATAGAAATCCAGCATTAGTACTGATACATGGGTATAAATTATTATAAGAGTTTCTCATAATAGATAACTTATTGATATTGCTCATTATTCATATGGTTATTGATACACTGTGCACCCACATTTAAGTGATGATTGTTTACAACCATGATGTACGTTGAATATATATGAAATTGATGGGGATGTAACATGAACATAACTAGGAAGTGGTACACCTATGTGACAATTATCTTTGCCCGCAAGCAACAACTTAGTATTTGTCTTGTCGACGAATTAATCTCCAAGACGTGTATGCATTGTAAATTTCACGATCATGGTTGTATGCTACATAATTGAATATTGATATGCTAGTAGCACAACCCAGAAGGCTAATACTTAACAAAATAAATGAGAAGTTGACTCATTAAAATTGAGATGAATATATCACTACAGTGTTAACTTGTAACTCATATTTATGTATATACACATATGGTGTATCATATATGGATGTTAAGGGACATAATTGTCAAGTTAGTAAACTACACTAAAGGGGTTGGTGTTCGCATTGTGACGAAATCGTTATTTGTGCTTATGAATATGTGTGTGTATATGTTTGTTACATCTTTTATATTAGAGGAAGGGGTCGGGTGGGAGTCGGTAGGAGGGGAAAAATAGTGTGATTGTTATATATATTTATATATATATATTGGAGGAAGGGGCCGGGCGGGAGCCGGTAGGAAGGGGAAGACGGTGTATGATTACTCTTATGTATGTGTATATATATTTATATATTTTTTGGAGGAAGGGGCCGGGCGGGAGCCGGTAGGAGGGGGAAGACGGTGTTATTGTTACATTTATATATATGTATATATTGGAGAAAGGGGCCGGGCGGGAGCTGGTAGGAGGGGGAAGACGGAGAATCTCATATCTCATTTGTGATTGAGTAAGCATATGAATAATATGTGATGTGTATATCGCTAAGTATGATATTTGAATATTGTGTGGTGTAGTATGATTATGTTTGATTGTATTATCCATATGAAAAAACTATACTTAGATGATATGGGGTGATATTGTGATATTATATCACAAAGGCATATACTTATCCCCATGAAACTTTGATTATGATTGGTTGTACTTCAGGTATAAGATATGAATTATGTGGTGATATGTGTTAAAAGTACTTAAAGTAGAATCATGCATAAGTTATAATAACTGAGAAAGTATCTTATTGAATTCCTAGACCATGTAATCTGCAGCAGAGAAGAAACTAAAAGAAGGTTAAAGAGAATCGGTTCTAAAGAAATCAGACCATCATATAGACTATATGGATCTTTGTGTTAATTATTCATTTTAAGATATTGCTCTCTCTTCGTTTCATTTATTCATCTATACATGCTAATATTGTTGAAGAAAAACATGCTCCTTATTTGTATTTTTCTTCCTT
Organism: Agave tequilana; assembly: GCA_038442645.1. Classification (NCBI taxonomy): domain Eukaryota; kingdom Viridiplantae; phylum Streptophyta; class Magnoliopsida; order Asparagales; family Asparagaceae; genus Agave; species Agave tequilana. The sequence continues at coordinate 165,367 of JAVJIF010029892.1, read as the reverse complement.
GATACACTTTGATTCTCTCTCACTGAGCTGTCGAGCTCACTCCCTCCCAATTTTATGTTTCAGGTCGCAGTATGTCAGAAGACCAGCTTCAGATTTAAGCGTTTGTTAAGAATTTTACTATTAATGATTGTATTGGGTTGTAATTTAGTTCCTGTTGAAATCCTACTTGATGTATACTGATACCTTATGTAAGTTTTGGGAGATGGATATGTATGAAGTAAGTTAGATTGTGATTATGGTAATGTGTTAGAGTTATAGTTAAATCTGTTTATATTGTGGATGCCGAGAGGAGTACTCTCGGGCATATATTTCTTTTGTTTCATATAAGTAGGCGATGTCAAGCCGAAATTATTATTTGGAGAATAAGCAGGCCGTGGTGAGCCGAGATATTATTATGATTGCATGGGCGATTGTTAACTTTGATTTACATGTTTGAATTGAGAATAAGTGGACTATTATTGGTCAAAATTACTATAAATTGAAATGTATATTTGGGCATGTTAGCATTTACAAAGGAAGTGCTGCCGAAATTTTAAGAATTTGGAGATGATTACGATAAATCTATCAGTTTAAAAGAATATTTTTGTTATTTGGAATTTATAAAATCTGGGACTGTTACAACTGGTGCTGAATTTCACCTTCTTCTTGTCCAGAACGCTGTGCTCACCTTCCAACTTACAGGTAGCGGCACCTTCTAACGATCCCTTCTTTGTAGAAGTTTGCAAAGACTTTTCTCCTCCCTGTCCGACCTTTTCCTGTCAGACCTCCGGGCAACCATTATCTAAAGAACTAGAAGTCTCCACCTGATCTGTAATCGTACTACCCTTCAAGTAGTAGAGATTGTCTCAGCGGACGCCCTTCATCACCACCATCGAGCCTTTGATCATCCCGAGAACACCATCTTGAACAGATATCACCAGACCCGATGCTTCTAAAGCACCAATAGAGATTAGATTTCTCTTCAATTGAGGTACATACCTCACTTCCTTCAGCTCCCTTACCATCCCATCAAACATCCTGATTTGGATTGTACCTACACCCTTCATGATACTGTTTTCCATTGATTTGCAAAGGGAAAAACTTACAAAAAAAGTTTGAGGAGCTAAATTACAAGTATTCTTAAAAAGATTATAAGTAGATCTCCTCAGAGATTCTGGAGAAGTGTGCCGATAGGAGTCTGGTCAGTGCGCAACCACTTTGTCCCTTTGACGATGCGAGCGATAAGATTCCCTTCTCGCCTGGTTCGGGGAATCAGAGAACAGAAGGTTGGTAGAACCCTCTTGTTACTTCTCAAGACCGCCTTCGCTTAGGAATTCCTTCTCGCCTGGTTCCGGAGATTCCTTGAGAAGAAGGTATTAGGGTATCAGCACCCTGATTAGATAAGCAATTCTCTAAAAGTCTCTGAATTCTTGTGCAACGGTGCGTCGTGAAGAAGTCTCTTCCTGTGGAGTCCTCATGCGTGGAGGTCGAGAGTCTCTGCGTGTGGAGATCCCGTGCCGTCTCTCTCTGGAGCCCTCTTTTTCCTTGTGCCCCAGGTGGGCTATTTATAGGGAGAGTAAGGGTGTAATCGTCTCTTGAAAACATGAAAACAGATTGCATCAAATCTATTTAAATCTAAAAAGTAGCCTTGCTGCGAGGCTAGGATCAGCTTCTACGAAGCTAGAAATGGCAGATCGGTTGGTCCTCCTGATTTGTTTTGATTCTTTCCATATAGTTGAAAGATCTCTCCTGATCCTCTTACTCGTCTTAGAAGAGTCAAAAGATCGTGGCAATCAACTGCCAAATTTGTCCTCAGATTTGATCTTGATTGGATTTGATCTTGATCTCATCTGGAGATTTGATTGGTCAAAGGTTGACCATAGCAGATCCACAGCGGCGCTGCCCGCTTTGAGCTCATGGCAGAGCTGGAGGCAATATCTGGCGAAGTCAGAAGAAAGCTGTTCGGCGGAGCTAGATATCGTCTGTGGCGAAGCTACCGCATACCCATCTGTATAGCTGCGTGTGGCTTCAGGCGGAGCTAACTCCCTCTGCGGAGTTATATTTCAGCAGTTCAGGCGAAGCTACAAGTTAGCTTCCTGGCGGAACTTTGAATGGCTTTAAGGCGAAGTTGGATGATCTTAGCCTCTCAAGCGAGGCTATCCCTTCGGGCTCATGTGATGCTAAGTGCTAGCATCTTAGACCTGTTGAGGTCTGTTTAGAGACAATCCGGGTTTACTGTCTGCTTGCTGGATCAGTGAAGTCCAAGTTGCTTCCTTGTCCTCGGAGATGGGTGAAAACTGGTCTTCAGCTTGTCTGTCACTTGTCTTTTGTAAATGTCAACAAGTTTAGACATTGTTCGGGCCAGTAAAAATCTTATCTTTTTTAAGTGTCAACAAGATCCCCTTCAAAGTTTTCGAAAGTCTGCAATGGCTCAGACTTCGAAATACTTTGAATTGCTTTGATCGATGGTATGTGAAGTACGAACGTCGCCATGATAGTTGAGTTCAGCTTCGCTTTCAATCCTGCTTTGGGATAAGTTCGCTGAAGAATCGTGTAGGTTCGCGACTCTGAGTAGCTTCGCGTCTGGGTAGCTTCGCATCTGGGTAGCTCCACGTCTAGGCTTCCCGGGGTAAGTTCGCTCTGGAACGTCTGTTTCTTTCCCGAGGCCAATTGCTGTGGGCCGGTTACGAGGAGGATTACTCCTCCCGCATTGATTGAGGGAGATATTCTCCCTTTGTGCGTTTTCGAGGGAGGATACTCCCTTTTTTCAAGGCGTCATAAATGCCTTTATGAGGAAGACGTTTCTTCCTTTGCATGGTTCCAAGGGAAACCGTCTTTTCCGAAGGCCCAATAAATGCCTTAAATGAGCTCGTGCTTCCACGCTTGAAGCGGCAGTGCTCAGGCCATGAGGCCTATAAATAGGACACTTGAGGTCCACTAAAGAGAAGTGATCTGCTCTTCTCCTCTTCTCTTGGTTGAGAGATACTCAGATCTCTGAACTAGTGGGAATGCCCACTCTGGTCATTATCCGGCCAAGGACCGGTAAGTCTCGATCATCCAGAGACTTTACCAATGAACTTTAGGGAGTTCATCTCCCTTAACTTAGCTTTAACAGCTGTCTTAGGGATTGATTTCCCTTGTTCTTCGCAATTGACTCATCTGCATAGAAGAATTTCAGCATAGCATAGCTTCCCAGCGAGGCTATTATTTTGACTTGATCAAAGAAAATCATTGTATGTGTGTTAAGTCTGCCATTTGTGCAAAACTTGGGACTTAGTCTCTTCAAGGTCGAGCCAGTCTTGCCATATGGTGGGGCTAAGACTGCGTCCCTCAGGATCAGTCTGGCTTAGCCATATAGGCGAGGCTAGGACTTGGCTTTTGCTGAGCTAGCCCATCATCACTGCGCAAGCGAGGCTATCCTCTGTTTTAACTGCAATCTGATATAAATAGCTTCGCCCCAAAGAATTTGACTTAGCACTTTTGTAGTATCTCTTGTGTTTAACTGCTAACTTGCTCCAATTTGCATTGCAGTGAGCTATGTTTCGCCAATCTTGTGACTTGATGAAAGAGACCATAAAATTGCCTCTTGCTTTTCCAGTTGAGCTCTTACTTTTAAGCAGGAGGAACAAACTGGGGCAACTGATGTGTGTCCCATAAGAGGTTGGCAGTCGCTTATCCGAGATGATTCCTTTTGAGGCGAGGCTAGTAGTCGCTTATCCGAGAATATCCACTTCGGGAAAGCGGACGACACCTGTAAGGTCGCGGATCTTCCCATTACCCATTTTCTTCAAAGAAGATCCAGCCTGCTAGTGGCGATCAGTCCTTTACCGATTTTAATCGAAGATGATCCAGCTTTCTGGTGGCACCATCTGCCATTATGTGAAGGATTAAGGCCCTGTCCTGGTGGCACAATCTGTCCAGATGGCACAATCTGTCCTGGTTGCACCATCTGTTCTGGTTACGACCTTGTGCAGGAGGAAGGCCTTTCGTGTCCAGTTGGTCTGGCTTGGAAGCAGATAAAACCACTTGTATGTTTTTTGCATAAATGATTCTATTGTATAAAACACAACCTTGATGTAGTATTAATGTACCTTTCCTTTTAAATCAATGAAAGTTCATTTTCTACTCATCTGATTTTTGTTTGTCTTCATTGAGAATTTGAGAACACTTGAATCAGTCAGGCGGAGCTAAACTTCGCGCGAAGTTAAAGACAAGATCCTTTTTGAATGAGCTTCCAGTGAAGCTGGCATGTCCGCGAACTGTGCCTTTAGCGGAGTTAAGGCAATCCTTTTGGCGAAGTTATTGATGTATTGCGCGAAGTCCGCGTTTGACTCATGGCGAAGTTAGCCCTTTAATGGGGCTGAATCAGTGCTTCTCGGGAAGGTGCTTTAGGCGCCGTTTCAAATTAATTTGAAACGGTGGCCTGTGCTCTTTTTGAGGCGTCGTTTCTGGCGCTCTTTGGCCTATAAAAGCCCGACCGGGCTGAGAGAGAAAGAATCACTTCCCTTAGAGATTTTCAGAAAACTTTGACTCTTTTTTCATCCTCTTTCTTCTTCATTCAAGAGTTTAAGAATCTCCTTCGCTCTTCATTCTCCAATGGCTCCTAAAAGACGAGCGGGAAAGGAAGTTGCAATTTCTGCAGCAGAGGGTCCTTCTCCTCCTCCGGTCGAACGACCAGTTGCCGGTAGGGAATTTTCCCTTTTGACTAGAGACTGTCGTCTCTCTTTTAAAATCGATTCTTGGCTATCCTTAAACGAATCCAGGGCAATTGACCATAACTTGGTGCTCTTAGGAAATTTGATCCTTGAAATTTTCCCTTGATTTCTTGATCGGGAACCCAAGAACTGAAGAGTTCTTCTTCAAGCTTCCAAGCGAAGCTACCCCTTAGGCGGTTTACGTCTTGTTGAATAACAGGACGCGAAGTTGTCCTTTCAATCGTGACTGAAAAGGACCTTAATGCCCTTGAAATGGCTTTTGGACCATAATATCCTTCTGATGAAGTTAGCCCTTTGGGGCTGTATCGCATTCTGTTGTGTTAAGCTTTTAAAGCGAAGCTAACACTTTGAATTTCCATGTGTTCTGCCTTCGTTGTGAAGTGCGGAGTCAACTGCAGCTGCGAGGCTAAGCTTCAGGGCGAAGCTATCGTCATGCTAGCCTCGCTCGGAAAGCGGGAATATGCCTTAGAAGAAATTGTGTCTTCGTTTAGGCCTTTGCTTGACTGATGAACTAATCATAATTTTTCTTTGTTCATGCAGTGCACTATACTCCTGGTCCTTTGTGAAATTACCTAGAGGGGGGTGAATAGGTGATGGCTATATGTAAATGAACACTAATGCGGAATTAAAAATTCAACCAACACAATTAGCTCAAATAAAAGACTTGCAATACAAGAAGCAATTAATAGTGCAAGAATTAAAGAGTTTAGAGTTTAGAGAGATTTGAGCAAACGCAAACACGCCGATATGTTTCCGAGGTTCGAGCACGCTCTACGTCCCCGCCTTCACACTTGAAGGATTTCCACTATTGAAGATCCCACTGGATCGCCAATACAAGGACTCACTCGTCCTGTCTCTTGGTGTCGCCACAACACTTTGAAGCACACCCTTCTAACTTAAGGCCAATGCCTTTACAACTTCTCACAAGTAGAAAAATAGGTGATCAACACTTGATCACTTACAAAGGCTCACTTGCACAATCCTAGAACCAAATATGAGATTAAGAATTATGGGATTGTGTAGTGCAAAAGTTAAAGAGAAGTAGAGGTAAAGACTTCAAATGGGTGTCTAGAAATTTAGGGCTTTTGGAGAGAAAATCTTTTCTAAATGAAAGTCTTTTGAAAACTTGTAAATCTTTTAAAAAACTCTTGTAAAAATGTTCTTAATAGTTTTCCTATCATATTGAAGTGACCTCTTATTTATAGGGGTCAAAAACATCTCCAGAAATCCGTTGGGATCAAATCCCAAAAGAGAATCTGTCAGAAATTATAGCTGTTGGAGTCTGTCAGAGATTCTGACACCTGTCGGTCGACCGGGCCGGTCGACTGCCAACGGTCAAAAATCCGACCGTTGGGGATCAGCGGTCGACCGCCCGGTCGACCCAACTTAACCGAGAGCACTGCAGAGTGCTCGGTCGACCGGGACGGTCGGCCGACGTGCACATGCACAGTTTGTGCACGTCGGTCGACTGGTCGGTCGACCGGCTTCTGTCAGTTCTGAAAAATCAGAACTTCCAGAAACCAGAAAATGGGTTTTTGGATTTTGGTCTAAGGTTTAAGTTTTGAATCTTGTAAAAACATAGAGTATGAGCATATGTCATAACTCTATCATGTTAAAACATTTTGATAAATACCCTTTTGATAAAAGCTTGTTTTGTCCAAAAATTGTTTTTCCAAAAACTTAAAGTTTCTAAAACTTATTTCCAAAAACATGTTAACTTTAAATCTAAATTGGAAATAGAATTTGAAACTCTTTTTGAAGTCATGAACCAAACTAAAAATGTGTGTGTAAGTGTAAATCCCATAACTCTACTTCTAACATCTAGTTTTGACAAAATATCTAAAACAGAAATACAAATCTTGAACTATTACACAGTCTAAATCTTTGGCTTGGTCTTCTCTTCAATGTCTTGTTCCCGAAGCATCCTATTGTGCTTGGCTTGGGAATGCAAATATTTGGCGGACTCCAAACTTGTGAGTCTTGATAGTGGAGCCGTCATATCAACCTTTTAACCTGAAATTCTTTTAAACAAAACTTGTTAAATACATAACTAGATATGGTTTGTTATCATCAAAATATCCATCAAGATATAGGGCAAATGGCCTTTGGGCCAACAATCTCCCCCTTTTTGATGATGACAAAACATATTTAGTTATCACAAATATTTTGAATAGAGACTTCAAATGAAGCTCCCCCTCAGCACATGTATATAATAAAATCATACTCAGGCATAGATAAGTATAGCAAATGATAAATGATAAACACTATATTTCCATGCCAACAAATACTCATGTCATAGATAAGGATAAAACATGTGTTCATACATGACAAAAAGAAAAGATACATGTAAAGAAAAGAAACATGTAGAAATACATATCCAAAACAAAAACAAAATATGTCTCTCAACAAATAACTCTCCCCCTTTTTGACATCATCAAACAAGGGGAGGACACTCTCATCACTTGGCACCGTCAGCATCATCGTCCTCATCGTCTTCCTCATCTTCCTCGTCCTCTGACGAGCTCTCTACAGCAGTACCCTCAGCCATCTTCTTGTCACCATCGTCATCAGACTCAGATGAAGAAGAAGAAGAGGCTGCCTCCTCTGGATCAAGGTCATCAACTCTAGTCCGAGGTGGAGGAACAGTAGAACGGGCTCTGGGTGGAAAAGGAGGGCCTGCGGAGGGAAGTGGGCGAGCAATGGAAGTGGGATCCGGAACAAGCATGTCGAACTTCGTAAAGAGTGCCTCAAATTGCGTATCCATGAATCTCATGGAGTCAGCAAAATAGGACATATCGTTACGAATTCCTTGGACACGTAAGTCCATCTCCGCACGAGAAGCTGCCTCACGCTGAAGACGAGCATCCATCTCTGCACGAAAATCTGCCTCGCGCTGGTATCGTGCGTCCATCTCTGTACGAAACGCTGCATCACGCTGCTCAATCCAAGCCTGGTGTGCCTCGAACTGAGAGCGGAGCTCTGAGGAGATAAGAGCCTGAAGGTCTGGAGGTAAAACAGGGGCAGAAGCAGATGAAGTCCCTGGGGCCGAAGAAGACCCTGGGGCAGAAGATGAACCTGGGACAGCTGGAGGAACAGGAGGTTGCTCAGGAGCGTGTCGACGCAACTGGGCTTCCATCCTCTTCAAAAGAGAGCCGTCTATATCTATTGTAGGATCATCAGAAGACTCAGCAGAAAGATCAAAATTTAGAGCTTTGAGGATATGGGTAATCAGCATGCCATAGGGCAAGCTCCTACCGGACAAACGAATCTGATCAGCTGCCATATGGGAAGCTATGAGTCGGGAAAAATTTATCCTAATGCCTCGCAGAAGGCAATAGATGATCAAAGGCACAGGACCCCTAGCATGGCTGTACTCACCAGATTTAGGGACAATGTTGTAAAAGATGATTTTGGCAAGGACTTGAGATGTGAGGGTGTATCCACTCACAACTTCGTTCCTAACCAAACCGGGGTTATTATCCCCGTGAATCAATGTGGATGCGGTGAGCGCAGACTCACCCTCCGAAAACTCAAAGTCATGAAGATCAAAAGTGTAGACATCAGCTCCATCAGTGGGGAGATGCAGGATATCAGCAAACTGATTAATGTTCAGGTCAATGTTTCTACCTAGGACTCTGGTAAAGATACGGTCTCCATCAAAAGAGAAATTAGTATAGAAATAGGGCACAAGAGATGTATAGACTTGTTCTCTAATGGTCAAGAACTCGTCTAAAGAGTTGTTATGCAAGATGCGGGGGATGTCCAAGTGTTCAAAATCTTGTATGACAACACGTCTCCCTGAATTGATGTTTTTCTTGGAAAGATGGATGAACCGATTTTCAGCAACCTTATTAATAAAAGGTCTTTTGGGTTTGGGAACAAAAGAAGAGGGTTTAGCAACAGCTTTCCCCTTTTCAGACCTAGTCCTCTTTGACATATTGAATAAAAATATGATTTTTAGGTCAACAGGTTAGGGCAAGATCTAGAGAACTTAGAAACCTAGAAATATTGACAAATGGAGGAAGATCTTAAAGCTAGAAACTGAGAACAGTAAGAAAAATCGAAACTTTTTACCTGAGATGAAGAACGAAACCCTAATTCAGAAAAATCTGAATTTCTTCGAATCGAGCGGATGGATAGTCCTAAAATCGAAGATCCACAACCTAAAGATGGAGTATGAGGTGGGTTTTGAAGGGATTAGAAAAAGGTTGAGAGATTTGAGAGATAGAAAAATTTTGGGGAAGAAGGAGGTCGGGTTCGGCGGCTGTGAGTGAGAGAGAGAGAGAGAAAAAAAAAGTCAAATAAATAGCAGATTTGGGGCTGAATACGATGCTCGGTCGACCGGTCGGTCGACCCAGAAAACCCGAGAGCTCTGTAACTTCAGAGCGGTCGACCGGTCGGTCGACTCCATAAACCCGAGAGCTCTGCAGACATGGAGCGGTCGACCGGGACCTATAGTCGGTCGACCGATAACAGAACAGAAATAAAGGCAATTTATTTCAAGCGAAGTCGGTCGACCGCAGCCTAGGGTCGGTCGACCATCTTTGCCTGAAAGACAGTCTGAAGCAAACAGCCTAAAAAAAAATTTTAAAGGAAATATTAATTAGATATAAGTATGATATATTAAACATACAGGATCAAACAATGTTTTAATCTTGATTAAGTCAACATATCATTCAAAAGTACATGCAATACATTTTATTTTATTTTCATGCCTAAAACAAAGTTTTTAGAGATGTTGAAGCCGAATACCCAGTGACGGGTTCTGAACTTCATCCTCTTGATTCCTCTTGAATGAGTTGAGGTGCGCAATTGCCATCTCTAAGGTATTTGCTTTAAATATGAAATTTTTACAAAATTTATTTTTAGTTTTGAAATAAAATGTATATAGGTATATAATTAAAATTGTACATGTGAACATACAATGAATGTGGCAAAAAAAATCAAACATAAAACATGGCATATACACAATCATGATAGAGATGTATGTTTACACTAACATATATCAATGTAGCATAAAAGTAAACTAACAATTCTATGCAATTGTATATATATACACAAAAATTAAAACTTTTAAATGGAGAAGTTACCGAACATGGGCAATCTCCAAAATAGGTGCCTCCATGATAGCGATGCAAGCTTGATGTGTTCTTTGAGCTTTGTTGCATCCACCACCCGGGCACCGTTTCCCCTTAAGTCTTGGAGGAAGAAGATCCACCTGTTTCATCTAAAATTGGTGGGTCTTTTGGTACCCATACTTTCTTGGGTCCTATTGGGTTAGTACCGGGGCGAACCCAAACATGTTTATTATGCATATTATTTTTAACAAAACAAAACTTTTTTAAATGGCCTTTGCGGCCACAATACGTGCATACATATATTTTACCACTACCATACATATGAGCATGCTTATGTATGTGTACATGTTTTCGTGCATGTGTATGATGTGCATGTTTCCCTTGGGTTACTCCCTTAGGAAATCTAGATGCAATTTTCTTTAAATCAAAAGCATAACTTTTAAGAATAGAGTCTAAAACTTCAACCCGTTTTTGAATCTCTACAAATTCATTTTTATTACAAGAAAACATGGGGGTTTTTCCTTTATTAGCCAATTTATATTTATCAAAATCACTTTTCAATTTTTCAAAAGCATTAGATAAAACATTCTTCTCATTAACCACTATTTCAAATTTGTTCTTCAAAACTTCATTTTCCTTTTTCAATTTTTTATTAAGAGATTGTGAAATCTCATATCTATGTTGTAACTCTTCGAAAAAATGTGCAAGTTCATCCATGGTAAGATCATCATCTTCTAAAGTGTTATCAAGGGTTACCTTAGAAGCATCGTCTCCTTGTGCCATGAAGCACATGTGAACGGCGTCGTGCTCCTCTTCGGATTCCGACTCCGTGTCGTCCCAAGTAGCAACCATGGCCTTCTTCTTCTTTGGTACATGCTTGGAGGTGGTCGCTTAGATAGCGGGGCAATCCGCTATGAGATGTCCGATCTTCTTGCAATGGAAGCAAGGACTGGGTTCTTCTCTCTTCTTTTCAAATCTTCCTTAAGGTTTCCCTCTTCGGAAGTTGCTTTGCCTCCCTTTCCTGTAAAACATTTTACCTACCTTCCGGATAAGCATGGCGAAATCCTCATCGCAATCCTCCGATGAGTCATCCTCTTCAATAGTGGTTGGAGTGGCTTTGAAGGCGATTGTTTTCTTCTTGGGCGCCTCCCTTTCTTCTCTTACCTTCATCTCCATCTCATGGGTTTTGAGATTGCCGATGAAGCCAGAGAAGTCCATCTCCTCCCGATCATTTAGCTCCTTGAGGGTAGTAGCCTTGACTTCCCAAGCTTTGGGAAGAGCTCTAATGACCTTGCGAATCTTTTGGTCATTGTTAATCGTGTCACCTAGAGAAGATAAAGCATTAGTTATCTTGGTGAAACGAGTAAGCATATCATCAATACACTCATTTTCAAGCATATAAAAATTCTCATATTGAGAACGTAGCAAGTCAATCTTAGCTCTTTTGACTTGTGACGTTCCCTCATGAGTCACAATAAGAATATTCCAAACCTCAAATGCGGATTTGCAATTAATGATGCGTGATAAGTCATCCTCATTTAATGCTTGGGTCAATGCATATTAGGCTCTAGCATTAGCTTCATAATCCTTGGAGGTGTCCTCGGACCATGAGCTTTCATCAGTGGTAGGTTCAACAAAATCTTTATTATGGCCCTAGCTACCCTAACTCCTAGGGACTTAAGGAAGAGGTTCATTTTGACCTTCTAAATGGGGAAGTTCAAACCATCAAATTTGGGTGGGGACTTGATGCTAGAAAAGTCAAGTGAAGCCATGAATGCACAACAAGTATAAATATAACAAATGAATGCAACAAATGAATATAACCAAATAACAAGGATCTCCCTAAGGTGGTTAAACCAAGTACTAGGGTTAGGCTCTGATACCAATTGAAATCACCTAGAGGGGGGTGAATAGGTGATGGCTATATGTAAATGAACACTAATGCGGAATTAAAAAATTCAACCAACACAATTAGCTCAAATAAAAGACTTGCAATACAAGAAGCAATTAATAGTGCAAGAATTAAAGAGTTTAGAGTTTAGAGAGATTTGAGCAAAAGCAAACACGCCGATATGTTTCCGAGGTTCGAGCCACGCTCTACGTCCCCGCCTTCACACTTGAAGGATTTCCACTATTGAAGATCCCACTGGATCGCCAATACAAGGACTCACTCGTCCCGTCTCTTGGTGTCGCCACAACACTTTGAAGCACACCCTTCTAACTTGAGGCCAATGCCTCTACAACTTCTCACAAGTAGAAAAATAGGTGATCAACACTTGATCACTTACAAAGGCTCACTTGCACAATCCTAGAACCAAATATGAGATGAAGAATTATGGGATTGTGTAGTGCAAAAGTTAGAGAGAAGTAGAGGTAAAGACTTCAAATGGGTGTCTAGAAATTTAGGGCTTTTGGAGAGAAAATCTTTTCTAAATGAAAGTCTTTTGAAAACTTGTAAATCTTTTGAAAAACTCTTGTAAAAATGTTCTTAATAGTTTTCCTATCATATTGAAGAGACCTCTTATTTATAGGGGTCAAAAACATCTCCAGAAATCCGTTGGGATCAAATCCCAAAAGAGAATCTGTCAGAAATTATAGCTGTTGGAGTCTGTCAGAGATTCTGACACCTGTCGGTCGACCGGGCCGGTCGACCGCCAACGGTCAAAAATCCGACCGTTGGGGATCAGCGGTCGACCGCCCGGTCGACCCAACTTAACCGAGAGCACTGCAGAGTGCTCGGTCGACCGGGACGGTCGGCCGACGTGCACATGAACAGTTTGTGCACGTCGGTCGACTGGTCGGTCGACCGGCTTCTGTCAGTTCTGAAAAATCAGAACTTCCAGAAACCAGAAAATGGGTTTTTGGATTTTGGTCTAAGGTTTAAGTTTTGAATCTTGTAAAAACATAGAGTATGAGCATATGTCATAACTCTATCATGTTAAAACATTTTGATAAATACCCTTTTGATAAAAGCTTGTTTTGTCCAAAAATTGTTTTTCCAAAAACTTAGAGTTTCTAAAACTTATTTCCAAAAACATGTTAACTTTAAATCTAAATTGGAAATAGAATTTGAAACTCTTTTTGAAGTCATGAACCAAACTAAAAATGTGTGTGTAAGTGTAAATCCCATAACTCTACTTCTAACATCTAGTTTTGACAAAATATCTAAAACAGAAATACAAATCTTGAACTATTACACAGTCTGAATCTTTGGCTTGGTCTTCTCTTCAATGTCTTGTTCCCGAAGCATCCTATTGTGCTTGGCTTGGGAATGCAAATCTTTGGCGGACTCCAAACTTGTGAGTCTTGATAGTGGAGCCGTCATATCAACCTTTTTAACCTGAAATTGTTTTAAACAAAACTTATTAAATACATAACTAGATATGGTTTGTTATCATCAAAATATCCATCAAGATATAGGGCAAATGGCCTTTGGGCCAACACTTTGAACCGTCTATTTGGGATGGTCAGGAGATTGGACGGCAATGTCAGCCTGCAATTCCAATGGCAGGCTTCTTTGTTCAGCGAGCAGAGCTCTCCTGCTCGAGACACACTTGTTTACGGTGGAGATCAACACACTACGAGGAGCATCCTGACTACGACTCCCCTTGAAGATTGTGGTCGAAAAGCCTACCGGAAGCCTGACTTCATGTTCGGGGATGCCGCGCCAGATCCTGATCACCAACTGCTGGCCAGAGAGGGGCAATGAATTTTCCAGTTGGATGGCGAGAAGTTTTATCTTCCGTCTAACAAGCGGCACTTCTCCTTATCTTTCTTCCAATGCGTGACGCATGCTCGGAAGATGTCGTGGCAAGTGAGTCGGAGTACTGACTCCGTCCATGTAGGGAAGTTGTTACTTCACTCTCCTGGTTACGCAAGAGCAGGGCCTCCTCATTGCATAATGGGTCTACACCTGGGGAATGTGTCATGAGAATCCTACTTTCCCAACGCTGGTGGTTGAGCCTGCTGTCCAGGAAATGGTTACTAGTCCTACCTCGGTTGTGGCTAGTGTACTAATTTCGATGAAGACTCCGCCGAGATCGCCGATGACCTCCCATGCCGCTGCAGCCAGTATTCCTGCCATTCCTTCCACGGTAACATCAATAAGGCTGGTGGAACCTTCAGGGGCTGCCCGTCTGTCAGGAGTGACCGAGGTTGAAAATGATTTTGTAGCTGACATAGTTGATAGCTTTTATAAGGGCCTAAAGCGATCCATCGATCTGGTCTTGAAAGGCTCGACTATGTCGTTTTCTACTTTAAAGGTGGCCCTCTCCCTGAGAGTATTCGAGAATTTGGAGGGTATAACCAGGCCGCTGCATTGGAACTTCTGGTAGATCAATTTGAGAGGGACGTAGAGGAATGACGCCATCTTAGCCGTTCAGACGTGGAGTCTTCGGTTAATGAGCAGCTTGCGCACCTTGTTGCTCAAATGCATGAAGCCCATCTTGCTGCTCGGGAAGCTGCTAAGGTCATTTTTTCTGACTTGAAATCCTTAGAAATAAGGCAAGTGGAGCTTGGAGATGCCATTGATGCTTCTACCAGTCCTCTTCTCGACGCTAAAGATAAAATTGGGAAGGCCAAGGAAATGATCAGGAAGAGGAATCTCCTCTTATCCAAGGCTAAACCAGTGCGTCTTGAAAAGACCGTGCGGCTTGAACAGCTCAAGGCTCAGAGCGATGAACTCTCGCGACAGGGGTTAGCTCAAAGGGCAACTTTGGCTGAGGTCGAAGCTCGTTTGGCCCAGGCGGCGAACTTTAATGAGGCTGAACTGAGGTCGCAGGCGCTTGTCCGGGCTGTTGATGATAGGAAGACGAGGCTGGCTTCCCTTGAAGAGCGGATCAGATCTTATAATGCACGCTCATAGGTTGTAATATACGTGCCTCCATGTATCTGTAACCCCCTGCTCCCCGGTGTACGTATCACCGTATCGGTACGCGATATGACGTACAAAAATTGATTTGACCTCCGTGGTAGTCAGATTGAACTGATTCCAATTTCAAAAATCATTTTCTAATATTTTAGATTTTTCAGGATTTTCTGAAATTTTTCTGGATTATTTTGAAAAATCTCCGTAGTCGGTGTCGACCGATACCGATAACCGGCCTTACAAATTTTAGTTCCCAAACGGAGTAGAATTTTGAGAATCCGCTTTCACCATATGTCTTAGAATCGTATTATCTACATTGGGGTATTTTTGGGTATTTTTCTGAATTTATCGAAAATCCGGCCAAATCGGTGTCACACGGTACTGGCGACACCTTCCAAGATTTTTAATTGGCAAACCAGATTGAATTTCTTCAAACCGTTTTCATATTACGTCTCAGGATAATATTCTCTATTTTCTGTAATTTTTGGGCATCGTTCAGAGCTAGTCAAAATTTGACCCTATTAAAATAATATTAAATTATTTTTCTCTAATTCTTTTTACTCCTTTTTCTTTCTTCCTTCTTCTCCAAACTTCTCCCACCGCCTCTTTCAATCAAACCCAACCGACCTCACTCTCTCCTCTTTTATTTAAATTCTCTCTCCCCCTAACTCTCTCTCAAATTCTCTCAAAAACTCTTTCTCTCTCTTCTCTCTTCTCTCTTCTCTCTCTCTATCTCTCTCAAAGCTTCCACACTTCCTCCCTCTTTCTCTGTACAACCACTAAAAGGAGGGGCTGAACCCCTTTCCGACGACCAGGCCATGCCGCGGCACCGCCGGCCGCCGCCTGGCCGCCGCCTGCCGGCCGCCGCACCCCGGCGGCCGCACCCCCTCTCCTTCCTCCTCCTCCTCTTCTTCTTCTTCTTCTTCTTCTTCTTCTTTTCTTTCCTTTTCTTTCCTCTTTTCCTTTCTCCCCTTTTTCCCTCTCTCTCTCCCTCACTCTCTCTCTCACCCGCGTGCTCGGCCGGACCCAACCGCCGCCGGCGGTCGGGATCGCCGCCGGCAGGCCCGCCGGCCCGCACTTGAGCAGCAGCAGCAAGCTGCTGCTGCTCCTTTGATTATCTATTGGGTTTGGGTAGAACCCAAACCCAATAAAGCCTATTGGGTTCACTTGAAACCCAATAACCTCAAACCCGATAACCCGTACCCATTTGACTTAAGTTAACGGGTATGGGTTGTGGATCTGGACCCGACCCGTTAAGAGCCAAACCCGCATCCGAAACCCATTACAGGTAATTTTACAGAAAACCCCCTGTACAATTCAGTATTTGCATTTATTATTTTTTTATTTATATATTTAACCCTATTTGTTATGATTTAGTATTCGGGGCGATATCTGGAGCATCCGGACTCCGATTCGGGCGATTCTGGATCCGTTGCGATCGTGGGAAAGAGAGCTACAGGCCTATAGCCAGTTTGTGAGTGTTTTTCTTTTATAAATATTATTTTATCATGTGTAGTGACATTGATTGATATATCATGATTCTGGATAAAATACGGTAATTATCAATTATTCACCGGTCATGATCGGACAGTTATTGTAATAGGAATAATATAGAATCTTGTTAGGTATGTCCTAATGTAAAATAAAGACAAGGAAGTAATTATCGGACCAATACATACTAGCATAGACAACTCGGACACAGTCATTCTACCTGCACAGCCACTGACATTCGGACCACTATATCATTATCTGCTTGTCCACTCTTATGACATGTATTGTATCACAGTCACGTGATATATATACTGATCCACAGATACGCTATGACACTACACGGTCACTAGACATACATGCTAGACACCACTTATGCATGTTATACGAATTATGGCTACACAACTATGTTCCACTAGGACAAGGATAAGTACCGCATGTCATATTATTGTTATCATCCTTACACTGATACGATAGTTCACTGTACATGATATTAGACACTGCCCATTGGTATTACTTGTACATGTTGCACCAATACTATGACCCGTCACATCAGTTACTCATGTGCACTACTTATATAGATTCTCGGCATATCATTGTTGCACGTGCATGCTTTCTCTATTATTGTCATATGGATCCCCGTTCAAAGTACATGCATTATTGTTCCATGTTATCGTATTCATGTTATATGATTGTTTCCTGTTATTGATATGGATATTCTCGTTACTGGACATGAGAGCTGTTGATATGCACCATGTGGAATCCCACATCTATTGTTCCCGTTTCCCGTTATATTGTCATGTTATATTGTTCCTGTTTCCGATTATATTGTTCTATGCTATCAACAGAGCTCTGGTCCGGTTATCATGTTACCCGTATCATGTACTATATTTATTCTTGTTACATTGTATACTTGACATATCAGATCATAAAGCTAACTTGGGTATGGGGGAGACTTGACGGTTGATTAGATCTTATTGGGTAATATACTGGATCCATATTGTTAGTCCCATTGCAGGGGACGGTAGTGTTGCCTACCACTAGCTCCATGAGCTCCCGTTACTTGATTCGTGCTCCCCTCTTAGCGGAGGGCCCTGGTCTCAGCAGCCAGGGGTCCGTTTAAGGCCGTGATCCCGGGTATGCACGGGATAAATTTACCCGATAAGAACTCCTCGACCATGGGTTTCCAATTAACATAATAAAGCAATATACACAATAGTGACGTCGGAACACTTGTTATTTGGTCACTCTCTCGTTTGGATAATGGTACCCGTAGGCCATGTCCGGATGGGTTCGACTGGAATGCGGGCTCCAGTATGAACTGCCAGTGGTATGGGACACTAGAAGAGAGTGATTAAAATACCAGGTGGTACTGATTGCTACTATTGTATAAATGACATGAATTACCTGATACATGTATACTATTGTTTCGATGTACTTGTTACTGTTCCTGATGATATATGCGCCACCTTGTTACATGTATACTGTGTTACATTACCTGGTACATGTTACATTACCTGGTACATGTTACACGTTCTGTAGTAGCATACTATTCATGCATATGTACATATATTCTATTTTCTGTATACTTTGCATACATCATTACTGTCTATGCACCACACCGTCTACTGGTTAGATAACATATGCCCATCTGCATGTTCACTGCTATTACAACACCACTAGCATGTACACTCGTCACCACTAGATAACATTATATATTATATAAACTGGATACGATTAGAGACATGACCTGATGATTGTTGGCCCAAAGGCCTTCCACTCTAGTTTTGATAATGATTAACTCATGTAGTTATGTTTACTAATATTCTTGTGTTTCTAAGTTTCAGATCATTAACAGGATATTAGTTTGGGAGATAGCTTCAACAAGAGGTTTTGGAAGCTTCTCATGGTGAATCCAGGGCTCAAGCATCAAGATCACACATTGCCTAGCTCATGGATGGAGTTTTGGACCAAGTCGCCTTGAAGATGAAGATCGTCAAGAAGACTTAGGTATCTTAGTTTAGATTGTGAGTTTTAGATCCATTTGTAAAGCTTAGTATAGTTGATATGCTCAAGTGCACAAACACACGTTTTATGTTTTGATATTTGGTTTTCATGAATAGTTTGATCAAAATAAGTTTTCATGATTTATATGTATAGTAGATGATTTCTTTCTATACATACATGTTTCAACTTCCTAGATTAACTTAGTTTGTCATTCCTATTCATGTTTTGGAAAAATCTAGTTTGATAAAATACTAGCTTTGTTTTTGATAAAATTGGCAAGACACAAAAATGAATTGATATGATTGATATATGTCTTGAAATTTTTATCACAAGTTTGGTTATCAAAGTAAAATGATAAAACAAGTTTTAGAAACACATGTTTTTAGAAAAACAGTTTTTATTTTGATTAAAACTATCTAGTGGATTTACTGTGAATTTATGAGATTTTTAGAAAAATTTTACACTGTTTTTCTACCCTGCACTGTGCCTGCCAGGCCAGTACGGTCGACCGGACCGGTCGACCGCACCAAGTGGCTGGTCGACCGACTCGGTCGACCGATGTGCACAAACGTGCACGCTGGCGACACATGTAGCCGGTCGACCGGGCCGGTCGACCGAGGTGAGAGTTTTGCTCACTGGTTTTTTCGGTCGACCGGGCCGGTCGACCGCTAGTGCCCAACGGTCATATTTCTGACCGTTGGCGGTCGACCGGACCGGTCGACCGACGCCTGTCAGAGCTGCCAGCTCAGCTCTAACGGCTAGTTTTCTGTTTGGCCTATATAAACTCCATTTCTTTGGGGATTTTGGCTAAGGTTTTAATAGAAAAAATTCTGGTTTTCTGAAGAGTTTAAAAGAGTTTTAAAAAGGAGTTTTTGTGCTTTATACTTCTCATCTTTATTGTTTTGGGTTTTGGAAAAATCAAAGAAAACTAGGTTTTGGAATTTTGATTTGATCTTGCATTTTCTATCTTTTACAAGAGACTTCCCAATTAGTTTTTCTTTGTTGCTTGTTTCCAAAAACACCTAGTTTTCCACACTTGAGCTATCATACTATCCTAATCTATTAGGATCCTTGTTTTGTGGAAAAAGAAAGAAAGAGAGAATTTTGAGGTTGTTGTTGTAACCTCTAATTTGTACACCCTTTTATTTGTGAATCCCTCTTCGGTAGAGGTGATCGGGTGATTGGTTTGTGAGCCTCTTAGGTAGAGGTGTTTGTTGTTGTTGGCTACGGGCCGTATCCCTCTTCGGTAGAGGTGGATTGTGGTTGTATAGCCTCGGTGGCTTTGTAAGGTTGAGAGAGGAGTTTGGTACTCCTATAGTGGATTGGGAAATCCTACACGGTGGTGTAGGCGGGGAAGTAGAGCTAGGGGCTCGAACCTCGTAACAAATCTTTGTGTTAGCGTTTGATCCAATTTCTCTCAACTCTACTCTCTTTACATTTGTGCAAGCATCATTCATTCATTGCATACATATTTTATTAATTGCTTGTGTTGCCTTGCATCTCTTATATTGCTTATCCTTGATTGCTTGGCTTAATTGTGTGTGATTCATATTGCCATTGCTTGGATTGCTTGTGTGTGTGTGTCTAACTTATACTCATCCAACAAGAGCTTCACATAGCACCTCAACCCATTTCAAGGGGAATCAAGAGGAGTTAGTCCAGAGCCTCGAAAGGGGAATTCGGCTACACTTGTTGAATTGTATTAGTTGGTGCAACACTTGCATTAGCTTCCGCATTTAGAGCTCTTAGTTTTTCATTTAGCCTTAGATTAGCATTTACACCTATTCACCCCCCCTCTAGGTGTTTTTCAATTGGTATCAGAGCTAGTGCTCCTGATATTAGGCTTAACATCCTAGGAGTGAGATCCATTTGCTTGCTAATCTATTTGTTTGCATTTGCTTGTTTGCACACATTTAGTTACCATGGACTTCATGACCCCACCTAGCTATGATCCTTCCAACATTGTTGTATGGAAGCTTAGGATGTCCATGTACTTGAAAACCCTAGGCATACATGCTTATCTTGCCGCTACCAAGAAATGCTATCTTGGTAATGGTGATCATATAGGGGCCAATGCACTAGCCCTTGAGGCTATTAGAAGCACTTTATTAAAAGATGATCTTTTACGTGTTTCTAACTTTGATTCCGCTTTTACAGTGTGGAATCTATTGACAACCACAACCAACACCTCCGAGCTTCAAGTGCCAGTTCAACAAGAAGAGGAATCTAGTGAAGAATCCGAGTCACAATGCTTCATGGTCCAAGGGAATGACTCCCTTGAGGTACAATCGGAAACTCAACTAGATAGTAGTGATGCTAGTTCTTCATGTAATGATAATTTTGATGCCCATGATTTGAATGAAGAACTTTCTATTGTTTGTGAAAAGTTAATAGAAAAATATAAGATTTTGAAAAAGAAAAGTCTAGGAATTGAAAAAGAAAATAAGAATTTGCATGCTAGACTTGTTTGTGTTTTGCAAGAGAAGGATGAGGTTTCTAATGAATGTGACTCACTTAGATCTCAACTAAGTCTTGCACTTAAAGAGAATGAATTTTTAAAATCTAAAAATGATTGCCATGCTATTTTAGAGAAAAATGAAAACTTGTCTTCTAAAATAAATTTTGCTTTAAAAGAGAATGTTGCTTTGAAAAACAAAATTATTTCTATTTCAAATGATTTGAATGCTTGTTTGAATAAGAATATTGTCTTGCAAAATAAGATTGATGCACATGTTTGCCATGCTAGTGTAGCCTCATCATCTAGTCTACCTAATGCATGTACCTCTTCTTCTAGAATCAATGATGATATTTGTTTGCTTAAGAAGAGTGTAGATTGTTTGGGCTCCACTTTGAGCCAATGTGTAGAAGGGCATACACGATTGGAAACTTTGTTTCGAAAGAAACAAGTTCCATCTTTTCATGCACACCCTCCACGGCATACACATGCTCCTCACGGACACCATCAACACATGTATGCTCATGTGTACACTTGTACACATTGTGGTCGGAAAGGCCATCTTGCTAAATTTTGTTTTGATAGATTACATATTGATAATTTAGCAAAGAAGTTTGTTTGGGTTAGAGAATGGACTAACCCCTATGGACCCAATAAGAGATGGGTACCAAAGACCACCCCAAAAGTTTTTGATGTAGGTGTGGGCTCTCACATGACGTGAGAGTGATGACACCTTGGAGTGGATGCGTTCCGTACTTAAAGGAAATCATTTGGATGCATCACTTTCAAGAAGATTTGGTGGAGAGGACCACCATGTTTTGGAGACTAGAGCGGTGCCCTCATTGGTATTGGTATCGAATCTCTAACTCCTTGTTTACATTAGCATGTCTTTCATTGATTTATAGCATGTCATTGTTTAATGTTCATTATGCTATGTCATGTTCATTAGATTAGTGATATACATGCTTAGTTGTTTAGAGACACCCTTGCTCATAAGGATTGATATTTATGTGTTCTCATTTTATTGATCTAATATGTATATCCTAGATCTAATGCATATGCATATACATATTGATCATTTGAATGTGTTTACATGTTTTTTAATTCATAAACATGTTTTATTGATCACATGTTTATATCATTTGATTTATAGCTTGTCTTTGGATTAGTGTGCAAATGCCATGCTTATTAGATCCTTGACATACATGTATAGTATTTGAGACACATGTGCTTATATGAACCCATATTTAGTGTTCTCACTTGTGTTTAAGCTATAATGTACATCAAGAATCTAATACATGTGAATTTACATAGTAATCATGTTTTTAGATTTATCATGATGATTTGTATGTGTTTTGATGCTTCATGATTTGATTACTTGTTTAGATGTTAGTTTTCATTAAGACTAGGTATATATATTTGTACATAGAGTGGGACACAAATAAATCTATATATATTTGGGTTGAACGCTTATTTGTTCCCATTAGATGTGTGAGTATAGTCTAGTTTTGATGATTCATACATTTTAGACTTGTATTCCCATTTTTGATTTGTGTTTGTGAGTTTTTCATTTCATGTATATGTTTAGCTTGCCAAACTTTAAAATATACATGTATACCTCTTGAGTCATTTGCTTTTTATGCAAATCTTTATATATGGACTCAATTGTGTTTAGGGATATGTATGTATACTTATTGTTTGACAAATCATACATATACCTTGAAATGAATTTGGTTTAAATGAAAATTGAGATTTTCATGGTTTCATATGTTTATATTTGACTTCATGTATATGTTCATCTTGCCCAAACTACTTTTATACATGTACATCGTTTGAGCCACGTGCTTTCATGCATATATTATAAGTGGACTCTGTGTGTATGGATATGTATGTATAATTTAGTTTGTACTAGACATACATATACCTTGAAGATTAAATGATTTTGATGATTCTCGTGTTTTCTTATTTTTAAGGAATAATTGAGCTAAATGGAACATTTTTCATGATAACTTGATTTTCACATTTTATTTATACACTCACATTTATTTTGAGTCAAAATTTATGCTTAATTGGATTAGAGTGATGATTATCATGTGGATTTCTTTTTCATGAAAAATATATATTTTGATTTATTCCTTGCTAGAAGGATGTTGTACTAGTTAACAATTTTTCATTTGACTAGTTGCAAGATTCTTCATTATGGTAGTGATTTTCAAAACAAACTTTAATTTTCAAATCTTATTTTTGAAAACCCCTACCTTCAAAGGGCGGTCGGTTGGGAGACCTTGCTTATGTATGCACCCTTATTGAAAATCAATTAAACATAATCTTGGTTGGGAGGTAAGGTGATATGAGATACACATGAACTTTTTGCATGTCAATTGGTATCATTGAATTCTTTCATTTGGTGTCAATATGATATCTTATTTGTATACTCATATTTTGTTGTGTATGTATACTTTCAATTGGTATCATAGATTGGTACTTATTCTATTTCATACACATATACTTTGTTTATTTGTGCTTATTATATCTATATATCATAAAGCACAAATTTTGTTTTTGCTAAACTTGAGCCTATTCTCTTATTTCAAATTGATTCATTTTTCAATGGATATCTTATTAGTGCTCATAGCTTTAGTAATTATTTCATAAAGGGGGAGAAAATTCATCTTTCAATAGGTATTTTACCATGCATTTTGATTTCCACTCCTTTGCTTTATGATAAGAAAATAAAGATTTAAATTGGTATCATATGGTTAAAAGAAAAATATTCTCTTATTGATATCAAGATGTTATTTTTGAAAGTTTTCAAATTGGTATCTCAAAATTGTGTTTAACAAAAAAAAATAATTATTATTTTGTTTTGGTTTTATATTGCCTATATGCAAGGAGAGCTTAACATCTCTTCTACATATAGATTCATGTTGAGTATATTATAAATTGAGGAGCTTGACAACTCTTCTTTATATGATATACGTGTGTAGGGGGAGCTTCACATCTCCTCTTATACATTACATAATATGTGTTATGTGAATTAGGGCTAGTCATCCTTTCTTCATGTAATGCATATGTGTAGGGAAGCTAACTTAGCGTCTTCCTCTTCATGAATGTATATAGCATATACCATGTATTGATTATTATTTTTTTTTTTTCAATTGGTATCAATATGCACTTTATTGTCATATCTTGAATTGGTATCATATTTGTTTTGATTACCCCTTATTAATATTTTTTGTTTTTGACAAAAAGGGGGAGAGAAAAGAATTTGTTTTGTTTCACATATTTTACCCCTTTGTTGATGATTGACAAAAAGGGGGAGAAGAATTTATGTTTTGTTTATTATATATGCATGTCTTCCTTGCTTAAGGGGGAGTATTTGTTGTGTTATGCATATATGATGTTTATGATGTTTATATTTGGTATCTAGTTTAATTAGTTTAATTATTGGTATCTAGAGCATGATTGCTTGTTTGTTTGTTTTAATTAGTTTTAATTGGTATCTAGAGCATGTTTTTTTGTTTTAATTGAATTTTAATTGGTATCTAGAACATATTTTATGTTGAATATTCCATTGGTATCAAAGCACCATGTTTATATGCATTGTCATGCATTGCATATTACTGTTTATTTATTTATGCATGAGTTAAGGGGGAGCTTCTTTGAAGCTTAACTTTAATCCATGCATATATAACTCCATGAGTTTTGTCATCATCAAAAAGGGGGAGATTGTTGGCCCAAAGGCCTTCCACTCTAGTTTTGATGATGATTAACTCATGTAGTTATGTTTACTAATATTCTTGTGTTTCTAAATTTCAGATCATTAACAGGATATTAGTTTGGGAGATAGCTTCAACAAGAGGTTTTGGAAGCTTCTCATGGTGAATCCAGGGCTCAAGCATCAAGATCACACATTGCCTAGCTCATGGATGGAGTTTTGGACCAAGTCGCCTTGAAGATGAAGATCGTCAAGAAGACTTAGGTATCTTAGTTTAGATTGTGAGTTTTAGATCCATTTGTAAAGCTTAGTATAGTTGATATGCTCAAGTGCACAAACACACGTTTTATGTTTTGATATTTGGTTTTCATGAATAGTTTGATCAAAACAAGTTTTCATGATTTATATGTATAGTAGATGATTTCTTTCTATACATACATGTTTCAACTTCCTAGATTAACTTAGTTTGTCATTCCTATTCATGTTTTGGAAAAATCTAGTTTGATAAAATACTAGCTTTGTTTTTGATAAAATTGGCAAGTCACAAAAATGAATTGATATGATTGATATATGTCTTGAAATTTTTATCACAAGTTTGGTTATCAAAGTAAAATGATAAAACAAGTTTTAGAAACATATGTTTTTAGAAAAACAGTTTTTATTTTGATTAAAACTATCTAGTGGATTTACTGTGAATTTATGAGATTTTTAGAAAATATTTTACACTATTTTTCTGCCCTGCACTGTGCCTGCCAGGCCAGTACGGTCGACCGGACCGGTCGACCGCACCAAGTGGCCGGTCGACCGACTCGGTCGACCGATGTGCACAAACGTGCACGCTGGCGACACATGTAGCCGGTCGACCGGGCCGGTCGACCGAGGTGAGAGTTTTGCTCACTGGTTTTTTCGGTCGACCGGGCCGGTCGACCGCTAGTGCCCAACGGTCATATTTCTGACCGTTGGCGGTCGACCGGACCGGTCGACCGACGCCTGTCAGAGCTGCCAGCTCAGCTCTAACGGCTAGTTTTCTGTTTGGCCTATATAAACTCCATTTCTTTGGGGATTTTGGCTAAGGTTTTTAATAGAAAAAATTCTGGTTTTCTGAAGAGTTTAAAAGAGTTTTAAAAAGGAGTTTTTGTGATTTATACTTCTCATCTTTATTGTTTTGGGTTTTTGGAAAATCAAAGAAAACTAGGTTTTGGGATTTTGATTTGATCTTGCATTTTCTATCTTTTACAAGAGACTTCCCAATTAGTTTTTCTTTGTTGCTTGTTTCCAAAAACACCTAGTTTTCCACACTTGAGCTATCATACTATCCTAATCTATTAGGATCCTTGTTTTGTGGAAAAAGAAAGAAAGAGAGAGTTTTGAGGTTGTTGTTGTAACCTCTAATTTGTACACCCTTTTATTTGTGAATCCCTCTTCGGTAGAGGTGATCGGGTGATTGGTTTGTGAGCCTCTTAGGTAGAGGTGTTTGTTGTTGTTGGCTACGGGCCGTATCCCTCTTCGGTAGAGGTGGATTGTGGTTGTATAGCCTCGGTGGCTTTGTAAGGTTGAGAGAGGAGTTTGGTACTCCTATAGTGGATTGGGAAATCCTACACGGTGGTGTAGGCGGGGAAGTAGAGCTAGGGGCTCGAACCTCGTAACAAATCTTTGTGTTAGCGTTTGATCCAATTTCTCTCAACTCTACTCTCTTTACATTTGTGCAAGCATCATTCATTCATTGCATACATATTTTATTAATTGCTTGTGTTGCCTTGCATCTCTTATATTGCTTATCCTTGATTGCTTGGCTTAATTGTGTGTGATTCATATTGCCATTGCTTGGATTGCTTGTGTGTGTGTGTGTCTAACTTATACTCATCCAACAAGAGCTTCACATAGCACCTCAACCCATTTCAAGGGGAATCAAGAGGAGTTAGTCCAGAGCCTCGAAAGGGGAATTCGGCTATACTTGTTGAATTGTATTAGTTGGTGCAACACTTGCATTAGCTTCCGCATTTAGAGCTCTTAGTTTTTCATTTAGCCTTAGATTAGCATTTACACCTATTCACCCCCCCTCTAGGTGTTTTTCAATGATAACCGGTAGGTAGTGATGATATTAAAAGATGACATGTCTGTATATTTCTACTGCTTACATGTTTATATATTTCTACTGCTTATGATATGCTTATTATATGATATACACCATCATGTTTCTATAGTAGTATCATGCTTGTAGTACTATAGTATATATTACTGCCTCCTTCATTTTACCACTCACTAGGTCGCTTTCTGACGACCCTGGGTTTGCGTGCCCAGATTGGAGATCCGCGTACCGTAGTATCCGAGAGTTCCTTGTAGTCACATCGGAGCTTCCTCATCGGGACTATTCCTAGGTATCTTGGTACTTTATTTTCGTTATATTATTTGTCCCCATTTTGCATATCTGATATGATTGCTGACCTCTTTCTGCAGGTATTCTTGTACTCCTTTCATGCTGGACCTCATGTCTATATGGAGGTTATGTACTGTACTGAGGCTTAACGTACGCGTGAGCGTGTTTTCACCTCGCGTATGTACGTCGCCATAACGTCCCCGTACCTGCGGGATTGGGACGTTACATAGTGGTATCAGAGCTTAGGTTCACACCTGGTGTGGGTAACCACCTGGGTCAATCCTTGGGCTCTTACCAACAGTACAATCAGATTCAGATTCCAGCATATCTGTATCTGAATTTGGAGATTCCAGCGACGAGTACACCACGTCCGTGACAATTCATTCCTTGATTCTTTTCTATTCCTTAGTGACAGTTATCAACTAAACTATCTGATATCCTCCTTGTTTTTTGTTTCATCTTCTCGCTTCTAATCTGTTAGTATTCGTTCACTACCATACTTCGCCGTCCCCAGTTCCTTATAGATGCAGCGGAAGTGTCGTGGAACCGTAACCTTTAGGCTTTGAGGGTTGGAAATCTTGTTCTCACACCTGAATAGAAATTGCGAGGATGCAATTTTTGTAAGGTGGGGAGAAATGTAACCCCTGCTCCCCGGTGTACGTATCACCGTATCGGTACGCGATACGACGTACAAAAATTAATTTGACCTCCATGGTAGTCAGATTGAACTAATTCCAGTTTCAAAAATCATTTTCTAATATTTTAGATTTTTCAGGGAATTTTTTTGGATTATTTTGGAAAATCTCCGTAGTCGGTGTCGACCGATACCGATAACCGGCCTTACGAATTTTAGTTCCCAAACGGAGTAGAATTTTGAGAATCCGCTTTCACCATATGTCTTAGAATCGTATTATCTACATTGGGGTATTTTTGGGTATTTTTCTGAATTTATCGAAAATCCGGCCAAACCGGTGTCGCCCGTATCGAATAGACACTCCGGGATTTTTAATTTGCAAACCAGATTGAATTTTAGTAAACCGTCTTCACCTTACGGCTCTGAATAATATTCTCTATTTTCTGTAATTTTTGGGTATCGTTCGGAGCTAGTCAAAATTTGACCCTATTAAAATAATATTAAATTATTTTTCTCTAATTCTTTTTACTCCTTTTTCTTTCTTCCTTCTTCTCCAAACTTCTCCCACTGCCTCTTTCAATCAAACCCAACCGACCTCTCTCTCTCCTCTTTATTTAAATTCTCTCTTCCCCCTAACTCACTCTCAAACTCTCTCAAAAACTCTTTCTCTCTCTTCTCTCTTCTCTCTCTCTATCTCTCTCAAAGCTTCCACACTTCCTCCCTCTTTCTCTGTACAGCCACTAAAAGGAGGGGTTGAACCCCTTTCCGGCGACCAGGCCATGCCGCGGCACCGCCGGCCGCCGCACCCCGGCGGCCGCACCCCCTCTCCTTCCTCCTCCTCCTCCTCTTCTTCTTCTTCTATTCTTCTTTCCTTTTCTTTCCTCTTTTCCTTTCTCCCCTTTTTCCCTCTCTCTCTCCCTCACTCTCTCTCTCACTCGCGTGCTCGGCCGGACCCAACCGCCGCCGGCGGTCGGGATCGCCGCCGACAGGCCGGCCGGCCCGCACTTGAGCAGCAGCAGCAAGCTGCTGCTGCTCCTTTGATACCTTATTGGGTTTAGGTAGAACCCAAACCCAATAAAGCCTATTGGGTTCACTTGAAACCCAATAACCTCAAACCCGATAACCCGTACCCATTTGACTTAAGTTAACGGGTATGGGTTGTGGATCTGGACTCGACCCGTTAAGAGCCAAACCAGCATCCGAAACCCATTACAGGTAATTTTACAGAAAACCCCCTGTACAATTCAGTATTTGCATTTATTATTTATTTATTTATATATTTAACCCTATTTGTTATGATTTAGTATTCGGGCGATATCTGAAGCATCCGGACTCCGATTCGGGCGATTCTGGATCCGTTGGATCGTGGGAAAGAGAGCTACAGGCCTATAGCCAGTTTGTGAGTGTTTTTTTTATAAATATTATTTTATCATGTGTAGTGACTGTACGCGAGGGAAAGAGAGAGAGAAAGAGAAATAGCTGTAAGGGTTTCCTTGAATCAAATGAAACGAATTACAACCAGACTTTTCCTTCCTTCCAGTTACAAGGGAGAGAGGATGTTGAATCTTGTATCCTCCCTTTGTTAATGCTGGGTTCTTCGTGTGGCGGTGGAGAGTGAATCTTGTTCTCCGTTGACCAGATGACCGTCGATATCGTCAGGGGATCTTCTCTTCGGCAGGTAGGAGGAGTAACTCAGCTCCGTCTACCAAAACTCTAAAAGAGAAGGTAGGCGACAGCTAGCTCGTGCGCAGCGAACTTTGTTGAAGAGTTTAACTCTCTTCTTTGGTCGTCTCTCTTCTGATGCTTCTGCCCGATGTGTAGGCTCTGTGTGTGTGTGTGCGTGGATTATTGATCTGATCGACCTCTCCTTAGCATCCGACCCTTTCTTCATAGCGAACAAGGCTATTTATAGGGGTACCAAGGGTGAACGTGCCCCCTAAAAACGCTCCACATTGAGGGGCCACTTCCTGCTACATGTGCGGTGATTGGCCCCATAATCAGGGCGGTTGCAACTGAGGCGCGGGTATTAATCCCACGCGCCTTGATGTTGAGACGCGGATTTCGAGCCCACGCACCTTGATGTTGAGACGCGGATTTCGAGCCCACGCGCCTTGATGTTGAGACGCGGGTGTCGATCTCTCGCGCCTTGATGTTGAGACGCGGATTTCGAGCCAACGCGCCTTGATGTTGAGACGCGGGTGTCGATCTCTCGCGCCTTGATGTTGAGACGCGGGTATCGAGCCTACGCGCCTTGATGCTGAGACGCGGGTGTCGATCCCACGTGCCTTGATGCTGAGACGCGGGTGTCGATCCCACGCGCCTTGATGCTGAGACGCGAGTGTCGATCCCACGCGCCTTGATGCTGAGACGCGGGTGTCGATCCCACGCGCCTTGATGCTGAGACGCGAGCTTTAGACCTTCGCGTCTAGGACTCAAAATTCTGCTTTTCAATGGCTTGTCTTTTAGTGACTTTTAGACAGCCTACAGAACCCCCTCCAAAGTTTTCGATATTCCACAGTTAACTGGGACGGATTTCGAAATACTTTGGACTCTAGCTGAGTGCACCTTCATGACTGGACTGTTAATGCTCCGAGTTTGATCTTATCTGGAGTTGGTCTTCGTGAGTGTACTGTTGAACTCTTTGAAGCCACCAGAGTTGATCATGTTGAGTGTCTAGATACACAGTCTAAACCTCCCCGATTGCTTTTAGTCTGTCAAGGGGGCGCTTTAAGCCAAGAGTGGTTGGTCTTCTGCTTATGCCAGTGTACTGTTGAACTGATTTGCAGAAGTAGGTGACTGAACGCAGGTTCCTTTTGAAAAGCAAAGATGGTACTGCTTTAAAGACGCGACTTCCATGGGGTGCGTCTTAAGGCAATAAAAACGCGCCAGATCTTCCATGTGGCAGACGCGATATTAGGCCCGCTTGGACGGGGACTTTGGAGAGACGCATCTTTTGAATACAGACGCGATTTTCTGGGCGCACTTATGGTGGTGCTGACGGGGCACGACCGTTGAAGGGACGTGGCCGTCGGGTGCGACTCCGCGCCATGTCATGATTGCGCTGCCAGTTGGCCTAGGAAACCGGCGGGTTTTCACCTTTTGGCGCGCGGATTTCCTGGTACATTAAATGAACTGCTCCACGTGTCAAGCAATGACTCGCGGCGGGGCCATGGTGCATGATCTTCTCTGTTCATAAAGATGATTTGGTTCCACGCGTCAAACGGTGACTCGCTGCAGGGCATATTGGGCCAACCGCTGCGTATCTTCACGAATCCTTGTGCCTATAAAAGGCAACAGTTAGTGAGACTTCTCTTCTTCTCCGAACGCGCTTGCTCAGAGATTTAAGAAAGAGAGTTCTTCTTCTCCGTTACTGCTCATCTTCTCCACTGACTTCTGATCACCAATGGCACCCAAGACCAAGCCAACCGCGTCGTCCTCCAAGGCGACCGTCGCCAAGGCCCAGGGGGGCTTTCTCCGAGCAGGGTGTTGTTCTCCGAGGTAAAATGCCGTTTAGGCTAAATTTCACCATCACTGAAAGTTAAAAGAACCCTAAAAGACATCCGTTTTTGGAGAAGAACGATAATCACGGGAGATGAACCGATTTGATTCTCAGACGCGGTCTTGGACGCAGTCTTTGAGTTGATAACCAGGCGCGGGTTTGATGACCCGATGCCAGTGGGCTCCGCACTTCGGATCCTTCACTTAGAATATTTCTAATTGTGAAGGATTCAGACGCGGTCTTGGTTTGCAGAACGCGGATTTGATCCTTGCGTCCTGCGCCATCAGCTCCTGAGCCCAAGCAGAGTTTAGAAATCTGGGGTGTGAAAGGAAGTGGGTTATCCACTTTAACTTCTGGTGGTTGTGGTGACGGAAGGGTTAAGGTGGATAACTCTCTTCTTTTCGCCCTCCAGAAGTGACATCAAGGAATGAAGGGTCGCAGGGCCTTCTGATTCTTATGAATCTGGCGTCTGAGTCAAGTACTCACGAAAAATTCGTATGTCTTGGTTTGCAGAACGCGGATTTGATCCTTGCATTCTGCGCCATCAGACGCGGATTTGATGAATCTGGCGCCTGAGTCCAAGCACTTAGAAAATTTTTCATAAGTCTTGGTTTGCGGAATGCGGATTTGATCCTTACGTTCTGTGCCATCAGACGCGGATTTGATGAATCTGGCGCCTGAGTCCAAGCACTTAGAAAAAATTTCATGAGTCTTGGTTTGCAGAACGCGGATTTGATCCTTGCGTTCTGTACCATCAGACGCGGATATGCAGGTCTGGTCGCAGATTTTGACAATTTCTGCGTCTAGTGTCTTTTCTGCGTCCGAATTGTAGACACTTAACACATTTTTCTTTCCGACCAGATGTCTAATCGAGTGTCTTTGTCTTTTGCAGTGTCGTACCCTACTGCTCCACTCGCCAAGGTGCGCCACTTTGGACATGTAGGTGGTGCTGACCACAATTTGACCTTTGTGCTGCAAAGGACTATGCCTGTGACCGATCGCAGGAGCGCAGGGAGAGGCTCTCAAATGTTGACGGGAGAACTTTTCGGGCACTTATGACCGATGTCGCATTCATGACGGATGCTCGCGTCAAGCTGGAGAAGCATGCCTTCTTCTTCGGAGATCGCATCCACGATGGCGGCTATCGCGTGTATGACGGAACTTATAAATGGCTCCGTCAGATAAAGGGTGGGAGACTCTTTCTTCCGGACATGGAGAGGATGTTCCCGCTGTCCTATTTCCAGCACATGTCCGTCCCTCGGAAGATGGAGTGGGACGTGTCTCAATATGTCCCTGAGATTACCCTCGGTGACTTGGGCCTCCAGAAGGTACACCGCTATGATAGTCATGACAGGTCGGTTCTCGGCCTGTACCCGGGTCGCGTAAGTCTGAGTTTCCGGTTGGGGAGATACCACAACTTGGCAGTACCTTCCTCAACGCGTTCATGGAAGCGGAGGGTGATTATCCGGCCGAGTTCCGTTTGCCTGGGTGGGTCCATTCCACGGGGAACTATTGGTGGGGAAGGATGGTGGGTTTCGTCCTCACCGATCTCAAGGGTCTGCTAGAGCGTGTGGGACTGTACCCAGCAGTCAGGGCCGTGCAGTGGGGTATCTCGCTGAGCTCCCATAACTTCTTCGGGATCCTAGAGCGCTATAACTCTTTGACGGGGACATTCTTCACCCCGGTTGGAGAGATGGGCCTTGCGCTGCACGAGTTGCATGAGGTCTCGGGGCTGACAACAGGGGACATTCCTTATGAGGAATATGTCCCGACCACTGAGGAACTCCACCTCTTGGAGAAAGAGTTTCCTCGGGTGTACGAGACTTACTGGGAGGTGTTATGTCACTTCCACATTTGCGGTCAGGTAACCGGCTAAAGGTCACAGGGAGTCAAGCAACTGTCTTGGGCCAGTTACCTGTTCAACAATGTCAATACTAGAGACCTCCCGATAACCCGACTGGCTCCCAGTTCCGACAGGGAGATCGAAGACAGGATTGACAAGGCTTCCGAAGGCTTCTACACCACGGTTTCGAACGAGAACGGTTTTGACCCCGACCTGGTTTTTGAAAGCTATCACCATCAAGCCAGGACCCCTATCTCTGATCGGCATTGTTGGCGGGCTTCTTGATGCTGTGGCTGAAGCGTTGTGTGGTGCCCACGCTGCCACATGAAGTTATTGTTGCTGACGTGGTGTACCCGGCGGTACTCCTGGCCCATGGCAGTCCCATGCCCTTCTCCAGGCTGCAGCGGCTGATATTCAGAGCGGGCTGCGGGCGCTAGCCAAGAGTTTCTGCGAGCCGCCGAAGACTGTAGACTCCCATGGAAAGCCGTATGTTGACTCAGAGGGGAATCCGACGGTGAAGCGTCCTATCCCTCGGATCGAGCTGCCTTATACGTACCTCATGGCTTGATACGTGATGCATTGCCCTTCCTTGATGACGCCGGTGCGTGGGAGTGCGGGTTCTGTCCCCTTTGTGCAGCGGTTGGAACGTTCGGATTGGCGTGACGCCTACATATATTACGTTCGGAAGAGTCTTTCAATCGCCACGAACTACCAGCTCAACCGCTGCTTTCCAGAGATTCCTGGTGCAGCTTTCGGGGAGCAATTCACTGATTCCGCTGGCCGGGATGACTTCACGCAACTGTCAGCGGGAGCCTTCTGGTGGTTGATCAACATCCGGCCAGGATATGTGCTGTTCCGACAAGGGACTTCGTGCACAATCGAGCCGTATATGCCGAGTCGTTTTGCCCGACAGTTTGGCTATGATCAACTTTACGTCGGCAATCCGAACCCTCAACTCGCCTTCGATGGGAATTTGTTCGAAGGTGCCCGAGCTTGGTACTACAACGTGGCTGGAGGGACAGGAGCAACATTCCGCCTACCTATCGAGGGGCCCAAGAGCCGTATGAGCTTCAGCTTCTGCACTTGGTACTCCCAAGCCATCCAGACACCAGGCTTTGTTCCGGAGTCTTCATGTATTGAGGCATCAATGAAAGTCTCGAGGCTAAGTCAGAGTCTAGTAAACGCTCGAGACTCATCGACCAGTATCTGAAGGCCCAGCAGGAGATCGGAAGGAAATCGAGAAGGGAGCCACAAGCAGTAAGGGCGGAGCCGCGACCGACAAGGGCAGAGCCGCGAGCGACGAGGGCGGGGCCACCAGTAACGAGGGCGGAGCCACAGGCAACTAGGTCTAAACAGACGGTGAGCAAGCGTCGCCAGGGTTCTACTTCCGCTGCTGGGCCTGCTCCAAAGAAGGTGCGGAGGGACTTGACGGCCGAAGTGTCTCAGTCCTTGGACATCCCTGCTGGAGTTGAGGCTCGATCTGAAGATATCCCTGCTAGTGTTGGGATACCTAGGGAAGAGGACGTGGCTGAAGAGGATGTTCATTTAGTCCGTGCCTCCAGGTCGCGTAGTAGAGGCCAGAGGAGTTCAAAGGGAGGAGAGCCTGCTGACGAACCTGCTGCCACTAATGATCCTACCGCAGCTGACGAGGCTGAAGTCGACATCATGAGCGGAGGGGATATTGATATTCCGGGGGTCTCAGCTCAGCTCGAGCCCTCTTCGGCTCATGAAGGGAGACTTGAGGCACAGCAACCGGGGTCTCCTTGTGTCTTCATTTCTAGTCCTCGGGCAGTTGACCCTAGTCCCACCACTGGGGTAATTGGAGGCATGGCTCCGGTTGCAGAGCCTTCTCGCGTTGAGCAATCATCTTCCTCGCTCTCAGGGGAAAGCGATTTTGAAGACGAAGTCGACTACGGCGATGAGCCTGCCCTTCCTGATCCCAGCAAATTCTCGCACATCACGGAGGAGGAGATGTATGGGGGTGAGCCGTCAACGGTGTCATTACCACTGGCGACAGTTGCTCCGCTGAAGGTACTTCCATCTGACTTCTCTTTTCATTTTGAAGATGATGTTCTAACATTCTTCTTTTATGCTGCAGGGTCAGCCGAAGATGCCGAAGCTACAACCTCCTCGCATATCGAGGAGATGGTAAAAGAGTTGATCCAGCCCGAGGGAATTGAGGCTTCAGTTGCCGAGATAACCTCAGAGGGGGCAACTGTCGAAATTGGGGAGCCTTCCACTTTGCCAGAAGAGGAAGCAATCACTGAGGCTGAGGAGGCTCTGACTCTGCAGGGCGAGGAGACTACCGCTGAAGCGGGGGAGACTTCCACTCCGCAGGGTTCAACGTCTCTGGACCTCCAACCTGGTAAGGCAGCTCTGATGTTTAAATGTTTTACTTTTCTACCATTGTGGCTAATGTCGCGATAATTTGTAGAGAGGACTGAGGGGGCTCAGGTGGAGAGTCCGACGGTCGGTACCCTTCCAGAAGGCCACACAGCTCAGGTCTCTGTTGAAGCTTCTGAGGAGGTCGCGCTTACTACTCCATCATTGGCCGTGGAGGTTCCTGCAGAGATAACACCTCCGGAAGCGCCAGTGGCTAGTCTCGCTCTCGCCGTATCGACGGTCAGCACGACTCTCACGCAAAAAGAGCCGGCTTACACCCCTTCCTCTATGATAGAAAGGGGGTCGGGGAGTACCTCAGGCGATGATACCATGGATTTCCTGACACACAAAACGGTGCAGCAGTTCCTTGACGCGATGCGATCGTGCATCGATTTTATCCTGTTTGGGCGTAGCTCTTTTGATTTTGCCCAAACGTTCCTTGGAAATATGGCCGGGAACATTGAATTAACTGGGGGGGCCCACGCTTGCCAAGTCGTGTCTGCTGTTGGTGGAGCGATTGGGAAATGACCTAAAAGAGCTGAAGTCTTTGGACGATGCTAGCTCTTCTCATGAAGCCCAGGTCATCCTGACTGGACTCCTAGCCACCCAAGAACAAGAGTGACAGGAGGTGGAAGCACAAATCGCTGAAGAGGTTAGAAATCTCGAGCGTTCCCAGGCCGAATGCCAGAAACTGGCTGACGATTCAATGGAGTCCGAGTTCATCCGGCAAAACGCAGAGCTTGCCATTATCAATGCTCGGTCTGCCATTACTAAGGCGGAAGCCGTGATCGCCAACAATGAGAGGACACTCGCCACCGTCCGGAAGAGGCTGGAGGAGCAGCAAGCTGCGAAGGTACGAGCTGAAGAGAGCCAGACCATTCATTCCTCCAGGTTGGATTCTCTGCAAGCGCAGCTGGCTGGAAAATCCTTCTTATCTGAAGAGGAGTTGCGGGTCCAAACCATGATGGAGGCTGAGAAAGCACGCCAGCACGAGATGCATCGTCTTAGGGAGCACATTCGTTCCTTACCGGATCAAGACTTTTAGCCTTCTTTTTCTTCTTTTTTTTTTTTGTAAAGAAGAGGACACTCTATTAGAGTGTTTGTATCCACTTTTACTATTTTTGATATAATAAAAGTTTTTAAAGCTTTTCGTTCCATCTTCTTTGCTTAGTTGTGGATGAACCCAATTTCTGGATCACTGGCTGTGAATACTGAACTTAGGTAAGACTAAGTTCTTTCAATGAGACGCGACATTGATCCGTAGAGTGAGACACGGTTATCAATCCATAGGAACCAGTCTTCTTGATGAGACGCGGCATTGATCCATAGAGTGAGACGCGGTCATCAGTCCAAAGGAATTAGATTTCACTAAGTCCTTTTGATAAGACGCAGCGTCAATCACAGGACAAAACGCGGCATTGATCCATAGAGTGAGACGCGGTCATCAGTCCAAAGGAACTTAGATTTCTTGATGAGACGCGGCATTGATCCATAGAGTGAGACGCGGTCATCAGTCCAAAGGAACTTAGATTTCACTAAGTCCTTGTGATAAGACGCAGCGTCAATCACAGGACGAAACGCGGCTCTGAATAACGCGAATCTGTCTTGCTAAGAAAGACGCAGATCGAGCAGACGCGAGAGACGCAGCCTTGTGTATTCTCCTTAGGGCCCCGTTTTGCTGAAAGGACGCGACTTTAAGTTACGCGGACATCCCTCTAGAACGCGGGTGAACGCCATTTAATCTGAAGAGGGGACGCAGATTCCTGGACGCGGCTTTCCCATCTGCGTTAAATGCAGCCTGACTTAGAGATTTTTCATGATTTTTTTTTTGAACGTCAAATCTTCACCGACGATTGGGAAACAGGGTCATTCGCTGTTTCCCGAAGCGATTGTCCACGCGTCGGTCCTTCATTGGATTAGGACTTTTAATGCTCTTTAATGCCAAACCGGCGCTGGCGGTTTCCAAAGCGGTCATCCACGCGTTAGACTCTTATTGGACGTTGACAGTCGTGCGGCCATTAAGGCGACGGTTCCGATTACTGTACATTAATGACAGTTATTCGAGTCTGCCTATAAATAGGGTGCACCCTCTCCCTTTTTAATAGTCTTTGGACTGTTTTTCTTTGGTTTGCTCTGAGAAGTCCCGCCTCCTTCAGAGAGAGTTTCTTCACAAGGGTTCTGTCTCCATGGACGGCAATGGTTCTGTGGATGAAGATGACCCAGAGAATTTATGCCTCTGTTTGGTCTCTTCAGGAGACAACATCTCTTTGCCAATCTTTCGCGTCTGCATTCTGATGCAGAGAGTCCAACTCTTGATAGATGCCTCCACGGGTATGCCGTCCCGTCTTGCCATGATATTTTAGCCTACCACGGCCTGTACCTTGACATTATCATCATCTGGACCCCCTCATAAAGTCTGTGTTGGTGCAATCCTTCTGGGATTTGTGCCGCGGACTTGAATTTCTCCGGACGCGAGTGCAAAAGCCTTCGGCACTTGGCGCTGGCTTTGCTCATGAAGCTCGCGTTTCACGGCCATTGCCTTGGCGCGTTTTATAGCCAATGCCTTGGATGAATTCCAATTTGGGCTAAAGGTTTCGGACCCGAACTTTGCAACTCCTGTTTATTCAACAGAGAGATGGCAATTTTCGGCGTCTGAGAACTTTTCGCGTTTTGTGCTTTAGGCGCGCGCGCGAGATGAGACCGCGTTCAAAACCTATGTGTGCCATAGTTTTAATTCGCGTCTGTTTCAGCTGACGTGGGAGTTTGACTCTCTGTGCGGGTCATTCTCGCGTCTGAAGTCCTCCATAATGGCCGCGTCTGTTACTGGAGTTTGACTCTCTGTGCGGGTCATTCTCGCGTCTGGAGTCCTCCACAATGGCCGCGTCTGTTACTTAGTATTCTTCAAAACATACCAAGTTTCAAATTTTCTAACTCTTTTATTTATTCTTTGCAGGTAGGCGATCGTCCTTTTTCAGGTTTGCTGGGCCCCTGGAAGAATGCTTCTGCCGGCGAACTTGTTCGATGTTCACCTATAAGAGAATATGTTATGGTCCTCGTCACCTATAAGAGAATATGTTATGTCTCTGACGAGGACCCAACTCTCGCCAAGGTCTCTTCAGATCCCCTGCACCAACCATGTCTGATGGCAAGAGATGGTCAGGGTGAGTATGACGGCGAGGAGGTTCCGGCAGTTGCGGTGGCGGATAGGATAGCATCCTTTGTGATGACTCCTAAACTCCCTCTTTCACCCCAGAAGTGACATCAAGGACACGTCATGTCTGCTGGATGGCCTGCCGGGGAAAGATCAACTCGTGAATGAAGGGTTGCAGGACCTTCTGCTGCCACCGGACCTCAGGAACACCATTGCTCTTATCTTAGTCAGCTAGGGCGCTTTCGATTTTTGCAGACATCATGCACTTGGGATCAGATACGGCTTCAAGGAGTGAGTACGGCCTCTGAAAGAGAGAGAGAGAGGGACTTCTTTGTACTCCTTAATTGTAACACTCAATCTTATTGTATAAGAGAGCGTTTTGTATCTTGTATCACTTTCATATATCTGGATATAAATAAAAGTGACACTTTTTTTTTTGCCTCTGCCTTTGTCTTAAACTTTTTGTTTTCGGTTGCACACATAGAAGCAAAGAATCCTTTGACTTTATCAAAATTATGATGGAAATTTTAATAAGTCAGAATTGGTAAGGAAAGGTAATACCGTCAGAGGTGTAATATTAACTTGACAGGGATGAAATGATTTTGGTGGGTCTGCCACTTTATAAAAGAAAAGTGACAGGTGGAATATGTGTACCCCCAGGGAGGGTGAAGTCTTATCAAGTATTTGGGATTAACTTGACTAAGATCAGCTGGGGATTCAATGAAAACATTGTTAATGGTGTAATGTTAACCTAACAATGTTTTTTTTTTAATAGACTTGTTACTCTGTTGGAAGAATAACAAGTGAGACTAGACTCGTGGGGAATCTAAGAGTAGTCTTGTCAGAAGTGTGATGTTAACTTGACAAGGATGTGGTCAGAGGTGTGATATTAACTTGACTCATAGTGTCACTGTCATAGGTGTAATGTTTAACTTAACAGTGAGGGTAATGCTAGAGGTGTAATGTTGAACTTGGCATTAGTCGTCTCGGCTTGGATAAAGAAGTCGAGGAAATGTCATGGCCATAGGTGTATTATTAAACTTAGCAATGACTTAGATGCTAGAGGTGTAATATTAACTTGGCATCATCCGTTTCAGCTCCGATATGGAAGTCTGAAGAAAGGTGACTGTCAGAAGTGTGATATTAACTTGACAGAAACTTGATATACTGTTTAGAGGTATAATTTTAACTTAAACAGTAGTTTGTCAGAGGTGTGGTATTAACTTGACAAGAATTAGCTCGTGATAAGAGCAATTTGAGGACCTGTCAGAAAATTGACAAGTGGAATTTGAAGCGCCAGAGGTATGATGTCAACTTGGCAAATTTGAAAGTTTGCTACTCTATGTAGGGTTGACAAGCAAAGTTTGTACTCGACAAGAAGTATTCATTACCAGAGGTATAATGTTAACATAGTAATGATTGCATTTTGTGGACCTACCATTCTGTGGATGAGAATTGGTAGGGATTTTGGAGGAAAGAGTGGAACCAAGTCCACTTAGGATTTTTAGCAAACCCTCAGCTATCAACGGATTTGAGGTGCCTTTACCAACTATCGTTTGAGTTGGGCTAGCCATGCTATTCCCCTCAGCATGATGAGTTGTCGAAGACTTATGTTGGGCTTAAAAGCCAACATTTTCCTCTATCCTTAGCCATCGGAGGCGTCGGATGTTCTTGATCAGAGGTGTATTTTTTAACTTGATCAGCGGAAGAATACCATTTAAGGATAGTATTTCTTCAAGAATTTGTCATTGTTTGGCATCATAAGTGTGTCGCCATTTGAGGTTATGAGGCGATATGATCCATTTGAGTAGACTGACTCTACCATAAACGGTCCTTCCCATTTGGGTTGGAACTTTCCTTTCGTCTTGTGCGTCATGACCATGGGTCTCCGGACGGCTAAGACCAGATCACCTTTCTTGAAAGTTCGCATTTTAACCTTCTTGTTGAAGGCTCTGGTGATACGAGCTTGGTAAAGCTCAATTTGTTGTTGGGCCTATAAACGCTTATCGTCCAAGGCTTCCAACTCCTGGAGTCGCTGTCGATGCTTCTCCTCTGTTGTCATCTCTGCTGTCAAGGCGACGCGTAGAGATGGAATTTGAATTTCCAGTGGAAGTACGGCTTCACATCCGTATACCAAGGAAAAGGCGTAGCTTTAGTTGGGGTTCGCACAGTTGTGCGATAGGCCCATAAGCATTCACCCAACTTATCGTCCCAGTCTCGTTGACTTTTCGAGACGAATTTCTTGAGAAGCTTGCCAATGGTCTTATTGAAAGCTTCTGTGAGGCCGTTAGCAGCAGGGTAGTATGCCGTTGAGGACACACTCTGGATTCTGAACTTAGCGCAGAATCTCTGAAAAGCCTGGCTGATGAACTGGGGTCCGTTGTCGTGGACAATCCGCCGAGGTACGCCGAAACGGTAAATAACGTGATGTTTCACGAACTTGATTACGTTGGACGACTTTACCTCCTTCAAAGGAATAGCTTCGGCCCACTTAGAGAAGTAATCGGTTATTGCTAGAATGAACCGATGTCCCTTTGATGATGGTGGGCTGATAGGACCAACCACATCCATCCCCCACATCTCAAATGGCCAGGTAGAGGTCGTAGAGTGGAGGTACCCTGGTGCTTGATGGATGAAATCGCCATGCACCTGGCAGGCGTGACATCTCTTGGCATAATTGACGGCATCAGCAATCATCTTGGCCAATAATAACCCAATCTTTGGAGTCGAAATGCCAGTTTTGGGCCGGGTTGATGAGCTCCACACGTACCGTCGTGGGCTTCCTTCAATACCCCTTGGGCTTCTTTTGACGAGAGGCATCGGAGCAAGATCCCGTCATGCGATCTACGATACAATGTCCGCGTAATCGCATTATAGTAGAATTTGGGGGCCTTCCTTCGAATGGCAGCCGCCTCTTTGGTGTCTTCAGGCAGGATGCCGTATAAGACAAAATTAATGTATGGAATCTCCAGTCTCTAAGCTCTGGACCGGTTGTCACTTCAAGGGCGTCTTTGCCGTGACAATCTCCCGCTGACCCTGAGTAGTCTTCAAGTGCGACTCTCGGACAGTATAGGTCGTGGCTGTAGACAAATACTTTCTCCATTGCTCCAGCTGGAAGAGCTAAAGAGGCGGCAAAGATGCGAGTGCATCTGCATGCGCGTTTTGCCTGCGCGGTACATGGTCAATGTAGAAGTTTGAAAACTTCTCGGCCATGTGGATTGTCGCGTTGTAGTAGGGTACTAGGTCTTCATGTCTAACTTCGTACTCTCCGCGAACTTGGTTGACGATGAGTTTAGAGTCACCGTACGCTTCGAGATTTTTTAACGCCAATCTCATCGGCGAACTGCATCCCAATCAAAAGAGCGTTGTACTCCGCCACATTGTTGGAACAAGGTTCAGTTAACGAGATAGCTCGGGGAATCACATAATTTTGTGGGGAGACGAGTACTACTCCTACCCCCGCTACTGTGTGTCCCTTTGGACTTGTTCTCGATGCACCATCGAAGAAAAGTTGCCATACTTGACCTTCGAAACGACGTCTGAGTCAGGCAGACTTCGGCGACCTCATCTGGGAGATCCTCGTAGAGTTTGGCTGCCCTCGGATCTGGGTGTTCGGCTAAGAAGTCCGCCACCGCTTGTCCTTTAATGGCCTTTTGTGATAAAAAGTGCATCTCATATTGGGAAAGCAATATGGCCCATTTTGCCAGCCGGCCATTTAATGATGAAGGCTTTGTCATAAGTAACCTCAGAGGGTTGTGTAATATTCCCTACCTAATAATACCGTATTTTCATCCTCATTAATTGGATATACTACCAGTATTATTATTGACTAATCTATTTTTGTATAAGTGTATATTGCATATTGTTACTAATTTCCTTCATTATTCTTCTACCTTTTATTTTCTAAGCTCAATCCTTGAAGCCCAAAACCAAGCCCATCTCTTTTTCTCTTCTTATTTTCTTTTCTTTTATGTAAACCTATAACCCATTACAATCACCCATTATCTTTACTCTTTAACCCTAGGCCCAATATCTTTTATCATCATTTTTCCTTATAGCCCATGCCCAATAACCCATTGTCATACCCATTACATTAGACCCAATACCCATCACCCAATAACTTACCTATTTAATCTCCTAATCAACTAACCCTAACCTTATCATAATCTCCTTCTCACCATGACCCACAGCCGCACTTCCCTTCTCCTCTCTGCTCTTTGCCGCAGGAGCTACTTCCAGAGCGCACACGGCAACGGCCCCGGATCACCATCTCCCCTCTCTTGATGGCCGCACCTTTCTCTCTCCATGGCTGCTCTTTCCTTGCAGCCGATCACCAGACCAGCAGCAGCTCGGCAGTCCCCTGGCGCGCCTGTCCAGATCTAGCAGCGCAGCAGCAGCCCGCCATCTCCAGGCCGCCACTAGCAGCGCAGCATGGCCCTTGCTGCGTCCCAGGCCGCCGGAGCTCTTCTCCGGCGCACCCCAACCCCGACAGCAGCCCCTGGCCGCCTCCCTCTTCTCCCTGGAACAGCGAGGAACGGCAACCCCATCAGATCTGCACAACAGTTCCAGATCAGCGCAGCCAGATTGGCAGATCTGCACCTCCAGCAGCGAGCGAGCAGGCCGTTCTCCAGATCCACGCCTATCCGTCGTCGGAGACCAGCACAGTGGCCTTCTCCAGCACCTTGGCCACCCTCCCATGCAGTCCGATGGCGAGGAACGACACCACAGCGACCGCGGCAGCGACTCGCCCGGCGACGCGCACAGCAGATTCCACCCAGACCAGCAGCACAGGCAGCGAGCGAGCGGCGATTCCAGGCCCTTCTGGCGAGCGAGAGATCCCCAGATTGCAGCCAGGTCTCCCCCAGTGCCTTGGCCACCTTCCTATGTAGTCCGACAGCGAAGAGCGGCACCACAGCGTCCGTAACGGCGACTCGCCCGGTAACGAGCAGATTCCCCAATGTGAGTGTATTCTCCTCCTCCTTGATTTCCTCGTATTTATGTACATCGATTTAATTATATTTTCATGTGTACATGTACATAGATTATAGTAGTGATTGTATATGTTGGTATGTGTGCAAGAGGGGAGGCATTTATATGTTTTATGGTGTGAGAGACCAGGTATTAGTATGCCCTGTTTCAGGCTGACAGAGGTGTATTAGTCGACTAATGCCCTTAATTAGTCGACTAATAGCCCTGTTAGTCGACTAATAGATGCCCCTAGTCGACTAATCCTCCTTCCAGAATGTGCTGAACTCTCTGTATCACTCTGTTGGTCGACTTATCATGTTTTGTAGTCGACTAATAGACTTATTAGTCGACTATACTTTACCCTCCAGTTGACTAATCATCACCCCTAGTCGACTTGTCTCTTCTTATAGTCGACTACACTTTCTTTAGTCGACTTATAGATGACCCTAGTCGACTACAGTTGGCCTGTCAGTTATGTGTAGTTCCTTTATTGGATGTAGACTTCACCCATGAGTTGTGTAATGGATATAGATGGTGTGTATGATATCGAGGGATATATTATGGATGGATATGTGATGGAATGACTTGACTTATCATGTTAGAATTTAGATGCATGTACATGTTAAGGTACCTAGTATCAAGATATCATGATGGAACTTAGATGCATGTTTATGATATGTTGTGATACCGAGTGTTTGGAATATTACAACTGATCATTAATAGAAGTGGTGATTGTGAATACTTATGAATCAGAGTTGCATATTTGAGTGAGAGAACTAGTACTGGTTATTGTTGATATATGTTGGAATGGTGATCAATGTATCAGATTACTTGATTTGTATTGGTACTCGACGATCATGTGACTATTGGAATCATGAGTTAGTTGTAATGACTCGGGATTGATCTAGACTTATGTTATTTACATAGAATGAAGATCAGTAATTAGACATGACTTTATTAGTTGAGTATTTGAGGACATATCAGATATGACTAAAGTAGTTGAGTAGATATTCCAGATCACATGTGTTTG
Source organism: Agave tequilana (assembly GCA_038442645.1). Lineage (NCBI taxonomy): Eukaryota > Viridiplantae > Streptophyta > Magnoliopsida > Asparagales > Asparagaceae > Agave > Agave tequilana. The sequence goes on along the minus strand of JAVJIF010029892.1, from coordinate 121,176 downwards.
AGGATATACTAGGTGTGACCTTACCTTATTAAAAGATTAGAGTTCTTGATGATTAGATTGGTGCATGGACTTATTTAGAGTTGGATTGTGATTGGACTGAACTAGAGTTATAGAGGGCAGATGATATATTTTATGTAAAGGACTTCCAAACTTGTTATTCTTTCTTTGTTAACAACTTAAGTGATGATTCATTCAGATATTGATGTGGACTTGTTATGATATTAGAGACTGGATTACTGTAGTTGTTAGAGATCGGGTTATTATGATGGTGATCTATTCGATGTCAATGATCTTGTACTTCAGAGATTATATGAGTTGGTAGAGATGTATATCGACTATTGTTATATGCAGTACAGGCATATGAGTTATCCATCAGTTCTAGATGAGACTGGCTTTTGAGTATTATCTACTGTTATGGTATAAATCCATGTTATTGAAAGTTACTGGGAAAATATTGTCAGACCGTAACACATTCATTGTTATATTGTTCTACCGTTTACACGGTATTATTGTTCACATTGTTATTGTCACATTGATATTGTTATTGTCACCGTATCGTCCCAGTAATCGAAATGACATGGACATTAATTGTTATAAATGATAATAATAAGTAATTGAACAACTTACACTGGGATTGGGGAAATTGATAGAGGAGACAGCGTCTGTATTTTGGGTGGACCTAGGATACAGGTTGCGCAGCCGAGATACGATTCCACTGCAGGGTTCCGGGGGATGACTGACATCCCGTATTGTTCATATTGTCATTGTATTGACACATTGTTATTGACTACCTAGCGGTAGGACCTGGTTCAGCGTCAGGTGATTGGGCCGTGGTTCCGGGTATGTACGGAACCCACCTAACGCATGGACAAAGTCTCTTCTGTTAATTTCAATAACTTAGGACCCCGATTGACACGTGTAGTAGGCGTAGTATGGGATGCGTCTATTACAGGTGGCAGTTGGTGTTCGCTGACATAATAAATGATAATGAACTGTTAATGTATTGTGACTGACATTAATCACCTGATTGTATATATATATATCACTGTGATAGACATATAACCATAACCAGGACCAGATTGTATAACACCTAGTGACATGTGATAGATTACACCCCTTGACATTGATTGTATATTTACCATTGTGTCATTTATCTTCTACCTGTATTCATATTGTTACTATATGTGTTACTGCTCAGATATTTATCTTGTTATTTAGTCTTCCTATCTGCAGTTGTTCTTACTATTTTATATGCACATGGTTTCTTCTGCACGAGTTCTTTCCCTTTTCACACACACTCATTATGGTCGCGTTCTGACGACCCTGGGTTTGCACGTCCAGCTATTGGACGATTGTCTCATTGTGCAGGTGTTCGATGAGTTGGTACACATTGCGAGGAGTTGGACACTGTCTCCCTCTCTTCATTCTGGTACCCTCAGTTCTCCTTTATTCCTATTACTCCTTGACTCTATCTGTATTGCATTCAGCTGCCATTTTCTTCCTGTCATTCATATTGTTATCATGTGTAGCTTTTATATGTCATATTGCAGTAATTTTCATGGTTGAGATTATAACTTGTTCAGGTTACAACTTAGGCTTAGCGCGTATACGTGGGGTATTTCCCTTGCGTATATGCGTCGCCATAACGACTCCGTATCTTTAGGATCGGGGCGTTACAGGTTGACTTTTGATATGACATTTATAGTTTGACCTACTAGATAGTGTCGCATTTTCTGAATAGCGAACACCAGTGCCAAACATTCCTTCTCGATCGGGTTGTACCGATGTTCGGCTCCGATCATTGTTCTACTTAAATAGTAGATTGCTTGTTCTCGTCCTTGATCATCATTCTGAGCTAGTAGAGCTCCTAAAGAATGATCCATTGCTCGAACGTACACCAGGAAAGGTTTTCCGGATACCGGAGCTGCAAGGACTGGTGGTTGGGTGAGGTATTGTTTGATCTCCTCGAACGCTTGTTGGCAAGCGTCGTCCCAAATGAACGAAACACCCTTCTTCATCAGTTTAGCGAAGGGTTGGCATCTCCCGGAGAGGTTTGAAATGAACCTGCGGATATACGCCAATCGGCCCTGCAATCCCCTGAGTTCTTTGAGGTTCCTCGGGGGTTGCATTTCCTGGATAGCGCGGATCTTTTTCGGGTCCAAATGGATTCCAGTGGAAGTTACAACAAATCCGAGGAATCTGCCACTGGCCACCCCCAGGAAGGATTTGGTGGGGTTCATCTTTAATTTATGAGCCCGCATGATGTCAAAGACCACTTTCAGATCAGCTATGTGATCACCTTTAGTGCGGCTTTTTACCGCAATGTCATCAACATAACATTCCACCGTTTTGCGTATTTGCTGATGGAAAATGGCGTTCATGGCCCTTTGGTATGTTGCCCCTGTATTCTTCAGTCCGAAGGACATGACGGTGTAGCAATATACCCCTAGAGGTGTCCTGAAGGAGTATGCTTCTCGTCATCAGGGTACATCTTGATTTGATTGTATCCTGAGAATCCGTCCATGAAGGACATTCGTTCGAATCCACAAGTATTGTCAATCATGACATCTGTGATTGGCAGTGGGAATTTGTCTTTGGGACAGGCCTCGTTCAGATCACGGAAGTCGATGCAGATCCGGATCTTCCCGTTCTTTTTGGCAACGGGGACGATGTTGGCTACCCAGTCGGGATGCTGTTCCTCCCTGATAAAGCCAGAATCAATAAGCTTCTTGACTTCTGATTGGATTGCCTCCATTATTTCTGGACGGAACCGTCGCTGCTGTTGTTTGACGGGTTTCACATCCGGATTAATGTTGAGGCGGTGCATAGCCACTTGAGGATCAAGTCCAGGCATGTCCTCGTAATTCCAGGCGAAGACGTCTATATACTCTTGTATAAGAGATATTAGATCCTTCTTCTCTGAAGGTGACAGGCCGTCACTTATGAAGATGGGCTTAGGATTAGCCTCATCTCCTAGGTTGATCTGCACAACCTTATCTTCTGTGGGTGGCTCGCGCTGTTCAAAGCGGGTATCCCAAAGAGTATTTAAATGCTTGATCCAAGGATCTGTATCAGATTGGATCATTTCTTCATCTTCGTCTTCCAGATGGCTAGTTGAAACCATGTTTATTGAAAGCTCTTTGAAGATGTTACCGACACTGACATCCGATTCCCACGATGACGTGTCTGAAGAGGAATCGTGGCCTGATGATTCTCGAGAATCAGAAGCTGATGGAACCGGAGTCGATACGTAACCCAACCCCCGGCGTGTCTGATGATAATAATCGGGTGCTTTTCCTTTTGGCACAAAGGATCGAAGTAGCGTTCTCCTTCCTTTGCCAAAGTTCAGCCCGGCCTGTTGGTTAGATCATACCCCATGCACTTCATCATTTTGAGCGCTTTTGGTTCATAATGACTGAACTGAGGGGATTCCTCTTCGTCTTTCGACTCTTCGCGGGGCGTTGGTTCAGACGAGATTCGCCCAAAAAGGATTGGTTTTTGGCCTTTTCGTCTGGCTGGAACCATGAATACGGATTTTTGCGCGTCACCATTATCCTGGTATGTCCCGAAGGATGATTTTACTGGTACATGTAATGATGTCAAAGCATCCATTGCCGACCAGAGGTTATCGTCTACGTCGGTAGTAGTATCCGACGGTATTGAATCAGACGCACACGCAGAAAAATACTCAAAATCTAAATCCTCATTAATATACCAACCGCCTGCATCGTCGGTGGTATTATCAACATCGAGCTTATTAGTGCTCTTTACAAGTGGTTCTAGCTTCCATAGGCACTCTTCTTTTTTGGGCTCGGTGTCAGCTTCATTACCAGAGTCTGGCTCCTCTGGTTGCGGGGTTTCACTTGTCTCCACAGGATCCCGATAGAGGAGGGAGTCCGTGAAATAATTTTCAATCCCTTTAAACGGATACCTTTCGGCAATCAACGTTTGAACTTTTTCACTCCCGTCAATGTATTTCATGACTTGGTGGAGAGTGGATGGGACGATGGAATTACGGTGAATCCATGGTCGTCCCAGCAGCAGGTTGTAGGAAGTAGCAGCGTCTATGATGTAGCATGTTACTTCCGACTTGAGGCTCCCGATCTGGCACTTGAGCTTGATCTTCCCCATCGGACGGGTTCCATTGGCATTAAACCCGTAAATGGTCGTCAGGGTAGGGGGCTCAGACGATAGGTGGGGATGCCCAAATGTTGCATGACCCGGTGAGGCATGATGCTCAATGCGGACCCTGGATCTACCTGAATGCGGTTCACCTCAGACGATCCAATATACCCCGTGAAGTACAGGGGTCGATCATGCTTCGCTTTGACCTGCATATCATCTGCTGTGAAAGTAATACAGGGAGCATTTGGGGAGGTTTGGAGGCAATCCTCTACATCTTCCTTCTTCGGCACCTGGGTCATGAAGACCTCAGCATTTGCCAGAGCTTCTTGTAGAGCTTCTCTGGTTAACTTTGATAGTCTCAGAAGCTCATACAAGGTAATACGTGCCGGGATGTTGGCTAGTTGAGCCAGGACATCAAAGCGGTAAGGTGTTGTGGATCCTTCCGCTGCACCTTTCGAAAGAACTCGAGAAAACCGAGTTTCTTTCTGTTTCTCCACAGGTGGTTTTGTGGATGGCTTAGTGGGTTCCTCAGCCGGTTGTGGAGGGACTACTGCCGCGTCACCGTACTGCTTCAAGTACGCCTGACCTGAACGGGTTCCCGTTGTCGGTTGGTTGGGCTCTGCGGCCAAGACTATTGTTTCCTCTTCTGAGTCGGTCAGCGAGGGAACATCCGTCTCTGCTTCTCGAGAGGAAGCACATACCACATGGCAAGATGAAGCCTTCGCCTTGCCTTTGGACTTCCTGTTGGTTACAGTAGTCCATTCTTGTTCATTAACCAGGTCAGGGTGGACCCACATGGTCTCCCCTTGAGGTGTGGGAACGGGAATCAAGCCTTTCCCTCGCTGTTGGTGAGGGTCTGTGTTGACCACTCTTAGCTCCCCTTTTGGAATGGGGACCACCTCCGAAGGTGTTGGGGGTTGTTTCCCGAACTGGAGAGCCGACGTCATGTTGGCCGTCACCTGCTTCTGCTCTGGTCGGAGTTTTAACACCTCCGCGTCAATCAGAGCCTGCAGAATGTCCTTGAAGACGTAGCAGTTTTTGGTGGGATGTCCCAGCATCCTGTGGTACAAGCAATAGGTGGGATCGTCGGTCTTACCGACTTCCCCGGGGCGCCTGGCTTCAGGGAGCTTCAGTCGGTTGCTCTTGTTAAGTAGTTTAAAGAGCGAATCGACATGCTCATCCTTGAAGGAGTATTGCTTGTTGGCGCGGGGTTGGCTTGAAGAGCCACTCGCCTTGCTTGGTTGAGGTTTGGCAGGAAATTTGGTCGTCTCCGTTGCCAAATTATCCTTCCTCTTTGTTTGAAGGGATTCGTCCGGCATGCGCCTTGTTGACCTTTCCGGCCTGGGCTTGCCTTCTTCCGCTCTGACGCGGGCTACAATCTCCTCAGCCTGTTCACCTTGTTGGACTAATTGTTTCCAGGTGCGGCATTCAGCAACTCCTATTTGAGCCAGGAGTGAGGTTTGGAGATTGTGGCGGCATGTTTCCACCAGGGTGACCTGGGTCATGCCGCTTGGACATCAGAGTGCCACGTTCCGAAATCTTTCCACGAAAGACTTAACGGACTCTCCCTTTCGCTGTCTAGTAGCTAAGAGGGTGGGCATTGTAACCTCCGAATCATCTTCGAAGAAGCGTGTCAAGAACAGCTTCTCCAAATCACCCCAGTTCTTGATAGAACCTTCTGGGAGCTTCATAAACCATTCAAAGGCCAACCCTTTCAGGGTGCCAATGAATAGACGTGCCAGGATGGCATCGTTATCTACCACATTCCGGTTTGGGATTTGAAGTAGTAGATGTGCTGGTTGGGCGACCCTTTCCCATCGAAGGCCTGTAGGGTCGGAGCTTTGAACTTGGGCGGGTACGGAACCAAGTCCTATTCAGCAGGATATGGTCGTACTACTCGTGCTTCTTGGAGGTCTTTGCGACTGGCAAGGGCCTCGATTCGTTGCTCCAGTAGACTCATTCTTTCAGTATGAGTCTTTTCTGGGTCTTGGTCGCCCTTTGACGAGGGTTTGGACGAGTTAGAAGCAGATCGTCGCGTTTCCTCGGAAGGTTCGGAAGATGGGCTTGATCCCTTTCTCCCTCTGCCCCTCGACCTGCTAGGAGGAGATTTCCTCCTGTCTTCGAGCAACTTTGCAAGCGCTAGGTTGATGGACTCGATAGACTCATGTTGAGACCTAATCATCTCCATTTGCCTTTTCTGGATCTGCTCCAGACGCATAATTGACTCATCAGGAGTGCCCGTCATGTAGGCAGAGGTCTCCTTCTCCACGGAAGAGTTTGAAGCTCCTGATTCCACTATGGCGGAGTGAGAATCATTTATTTTAATGCCACGGGCTAAGGCATTATAGTTGACTGGGGGAATGGCCCCTGTACGAGTGTGTTGATACACTCCTTTCAGTTCAGAGTCAGACTCATGAGGGCTGACTGCTGGTTGTTTTCCCTTGCTTCTGCTTGTCATATTTGCAGTAAGCTCAGGGTATTCAACGTCAGAGAAGGTTCTCCTTCTGTGGGAGCGTCTTCTTTTGGCTGACGGGGGAATCAGGGTCAGCTGTCTGATTAAGGACTGCTGGTTCGCACCTGATCCGCAATGGCATCCAGAGAGCATATGGATGAGCTGCTGGCAGCAACATGATGAAGTGGCCTGATTGGCACTTCTCTTTTTTGTCAGATAATCCCTCAAATCCACGGGAGGGGGATTGAAGGGACTAGCCTCACAACGTCGAAGACGGGAGGCAGTCATGTACTGTTCAGCCTGGACGCGGGCTTCAGGGACGCGGCTATCGCGTCGCAGCTGCGTAACGTGCGGCTGGCGTCTCTGCTGAGATGAGACGCGATTCTCGCGTTGCGGTCTGGTGCGTCTGGGCAGAGACGCTTGAGGGAGAGTAGGCCGCTGGGCCCCACGCCTATGGACGCGTACCTCCTGCGCTTGACGAGGCGCGAAGGTTTCTCCTTGGTGTTTAGTAAGTTGGTCCTCAGAGGACCCAACTTGAGGAACCTCGCGTTTGGGGCGCCAAACGCGGATCTCACGCACTGGTCGTGGCGCGGGCAAGGCATCAGTTTGTACACCGCGTCCAGCCCCAGTCAGACAACCAACGGTTCCAACTTGGAGTTGACGCGCGCGTCTTCTCTGTCGACGCTCCGCATTCCGGTTGCGTCATGGAGGAGGAGAGAAACCAACAACATCCTGGTCTGCGAAACCAGGGATGCTCACCACGGGGTCTTTTGAGAGACGCTAACGCGGGTGTTCTGTGCAACGCGGTTGATCGCAGCAGCAGTAGTGCCTGGGTCCACGCGGGCCTTCTGGGAGGCGTTGACGCGTGAATCTGGCTTGGCACAGTTGGCGGCAGCAGCACCCGACAGAGCCTCAGAGTGGGCTTCGGGGAGTTTGCCTGTTGAGACCCTGCGGCAGACGCGGGTCTTTGGGCTCTTGGAGCCAGAAGAGAGGAACTCTTCGTATTTCGCCTGGTCGAACACGACGACAAGCGATTCGACCATCTTCCCTTCACGGAGGACGTCATCCTGCGCCACGACGTGCTCATCAGTAACAAACACAGTCCCCAGCGGAGTCGCCATCTCTTGTACGCGAGGGAAAGAGATAGAGAAAGAGAAATAGCTGTAAGGGTTTCCTTAAATCAAATGAAACGAATTACAACCAGACTTTTCCTTCCTTCCAGTTACAAGGGAGAGAGGATGTTGAATCTTGTATCCTCCCTTTGTTTAATGCTGGGTTCTTCGTGTGGCGGTGGAGAGTGAATCTTGTTCTCCGTTGACCAGATGACCGTCGATATCGTCAGGGGATCTTCTCTTCGGCAGGTAGGAGGAGTAACTCAGCTCCGTCTACCAAAACTCTAAAAGAGAAGGTAGGCGACAGCTAGCTCGTGCGCAGCGAACTTTGTTGAAGAGTTTAACTCTCTCTTCTTTGGTCGTCTCTCTTCTGATGCTTCTGCCCGATGTGTAGGCTCTGTGTGTGTGTGCGTGGATTGTTGATCTGATCGACCTCTCCTTAGTATCCGACCCTTTCTTCATAGCGAACAAGGCTATTTATAGGGGTACCAGGGGTGAACGTGCCCCCTAAAAACGCTCCACATTGAGGGGCCACTTCCCGCTACATGTGCGGTGATTGGCCCCATAATCAGGGCGGTTGCAACTGAGGCGCGGGTATTGATCCCACGCGCCTTGATGTTGAGACGCGGATTTCGAGCCCACGCACCTTGATGTTGAGACGCGGATTTCGAGCCCACGCGCCTTGATGTTGAGACGCGGGTGTCGATCTCTCGCGCCTTGATGTTGAGACGCGGGTATCGAGCCTACGCGCCTTGATGCTGAGACGCGGGTGTCGATCCCACGCGCCTTGATGCTGAGACGCGGGTGTCGATCCCACGCGCCTTGATGCTGAGACGCGGGTGTCGATCCCACGCGCCTTGATGCTGAGACGCGAGTGTCGATCCCACGCGCCTTGATGCTGAGACGCGGGTGTCGATCCCACGCGCCTTGATGCTGAGACGCGAGCTTTAGACCTTCGCGTCTAGGACTCGAAATTCTGCTTTTTAATGGCATGTCTTTTAGTGACTTTTAGACAGCCTACAGTGACATTGATTGATATATCATGATTCTGGATAAAATACGGTAATTATCAATTATTCACCGGTCATGATCGGACAGTTATTGTAATAGGAATAATATAGAATCTTGTAAGGTATATCCTGATGTAAAATAAAGACAAGGAAGTAATTATCGGACCAATACATACTAGCATAGACAACTCGGACACAGTCATTCTACCTGCACAGCCACTGACATTCGGACCACTATATCATTATATGCTTGTCCACTCTTATGACATGTATTGTATCACAGTCACGTGATATATATACTGATCCACAGATACGCTATGACACTGCACGGTCACTATACATACATGCTAGACACCACTTATGCATGTTACACGAATTATGGCTACACAACTATGTTCCACTAGGACAAGGATAAGTACCGCATGTCATATTATTGTTATCATCCTTACACTGATACGATAGTTCACTGTACATGATATTAGACACTGCCCATTGGTATTACTTGTACATGTTGCACTAATACTATGACCCGTCACATCAGTTACTCATGTGCACACTTATATAGATTCTCGGCATATCATTATTGCAAGTGCATATATGCATTCTCTATTATTGTCATATGGATCCCCGTTCATAGTACATGCATTATTGTTCCATGTTATCGTATTCATGTTATATGATTGTTTCCTGTTATTGATATGGATATTCTTGCTACCTCCCCATGACTAGTTTGTGAGTGTTTTTCTTTTATAAATATTATAGTGGTATCAGAGCTTAGGTTCACACCTGGTGTGGGTAACCACCTGGGTCAATCCTTGGGCTCTTACCAACAGTACAATCAGATTCAGATTCCAGCTTATCTGTATCTGAATTTGGAGATTCCAGCGACGAGTACAAGAATACCACGTCCGTGACAATTCATTCCTTGATTCTTTTCTTTTCCTTAGTGACAGTTATCAACTAAACTATCTGATTTCCTCCTTGTTTTTGTTTCATCTTCTCGCTTCCAATCTGTTAGTATTCGTTCACTACCATACTTCGCCGTCCCCAGTTCCTTATAGATATCAGAGTGCGCAGCGGAAGTGTCGTGGAACCGTAACCTTTAGGCTTTGAGGGTTGGAAATCTTGTTCTCACACCTGAATAGAAATTGCGAGGACACAATTTTTGTAAGGTGGGGAGAAATGTAACCCCCTGCTCCCCGGTGTACGTATCACCGTATCGGTACGCGATACGACGTACAAAAATTGATTTGACCTCCGTGGTAGTCAGATTGAACTGATTCCAGTTTCAAAAATTATTTTCTAATATTTTAGATTTTTCAGGATTTTCTGAAATTTTTCTGGATTATTTTGGAAAATCTCCGTAGTCGGTGTCGACCGATACTGATAACCGGCCTTACGAATTTTAGTTCCCAAACGGAGTAGAATTTTGAGAATCCGCTTTCACCATATGTCTTAGAATCGTATTATCTACATTGGGTATTTTTGGGTATTTTTCTGAATTTATCGAAAATCCGGCCAAACCGGTGTCGCCCGTATCGGTGAGACACTCCGAGATTTTTAATTTGTAAACCACATTGAATTTTGGTAAACCGTCTTCACCTTACGGCTCTGAATAATATTCTCTATTTTTTGTAATTTTTGGGCATCGTTCGGAGCTAGTCAAAATTTGACCCTATTAAAATAATATTAAATTATTTTTCTCTAATTCTTTTTACTCCTTTTTCTTTCTTCTTCTTCTCCAAACTTCTCCCACCGCCTCTTTCAATCAAACCCAACCTACCTCTCTCTCTCCTCTTTTATTTAAATTCTCTCTCCCCCCTAACTCTCTCTCAAACTCTCTCAAAAACTCTTTCTCTCTCTTCTCTCTTCTCTCTCTCTATCTCTCTCAAAGCTTCCACACTTCCTCCCTCTTTCTCTGTACAGCCACTAAAAGGAGGGGCTGAACCCCTTTCCGGTGACCAGGCCATGCCGCGGCACCGCCGGCCGCCGCCTGGCCGCCGCACCCCGACAGCCGCACCCCCCTCTCCTTCCTCCTCCTCCTCTTCTTCTTCTTCTTCTTCTTCTTCTTCTTTTCTTTCCTTTTCTTTCCTCTTTTCCTTTCTCCCCTTTTTCCCTCTCTCTCTCCCTCACTCTCTCTCTCACCCGCGTGCTCGGCCGGACCCAACCGCCACCGGCGGTCGGGATCGCTGCCGGCCAGCGGAGCTGGCCGGCTGGCCCGCACTTGAGCAGCAGCAGTAGCTTGCTGCTGCTCCTCCTTTGATACCTTATTGGGTTTGGGTAGAACCCAAACCCAATAAAGCCTATTGGGTTCACTTGAAACCCAATAACCTCAAACCCGATAACCCGTACCCATTTGACTTAAGTTAACGGGTATGGGTTGTGGATCTGGACCCGACCCGTTAAGAGCCAAACCCGCATCCGAAACCCATTACAGGTAATTTTACAGAAAACCCCCTGTACAATTCAGTATTTGCATTTATTATTATTTTTATTTATATATTTAACCCTATTTGTTATGATTTAGTATTCGGGCGATATCTGGAGCATCCGGACTCCGATTCGGGCGATTCTGGATCCGTTGCGATCGTGGGAAAGAGAGCTACAGGCCTATAGCCAGTTTGTGAGTGTTTTTCTTTTATAAATATTATTTTATCATGTGTAGTGACATTGATTGATATATCATGATTCTGGATAAAATACGGTAATTATCAATTATTCACCGGTCATGATCGGACAGTTATTGTTATAGGAATAATATAGAATCTTGTTAGGTATGTCCTAATGTAAAATAAAGATAAGGAAGTAATTATCGGACCAATACATACTAGCATAGACAACTCGGACACAGTCATTCTACCTGCACAGCCACTGACATTCGGACCACTATATCATTATCTGCTTGTCCACTCTTATGACATGTATTGTATCACAGTCACGTGATATATATACTGATCCACAGATACGCTATGACACTGCACGGTCACTAGACATACATGCTAGACACCACTTATGCATGTTACACGAATTATGGCTACACAACTATGTTCCATTAGGACAAGGATAAGTACCGCATGTCATATTATTGTTATCATCCTTACACTGATACGATAGTTCACTGTACATGATATTAGACACTGCCCATTGGTATTACTTGTACATGTTGCACCAATACTATGACCCGTCACATCAGTTACTCATGTGCACTACTTATATAGATTCTCGGCATATCATTGTTGCACGTGCATATATGCTTTCTCTATTATTGTCATATGGATCCCCGTTCATAGTACATGCATTATTGTTCCATGTTATCGTATTCATGTTATATGATTGTTTCCTGTTATTGATATGGATATTCTCGTTACTTGACATGAGAGCTGTTGATATGCACCATGTGGAATCCCACATCTATTGTTCCCGTTTCCTGTTATATTGTCATGTTATATTGTTCCCATTTCCCGTTATATTGTTCTATGCTATCAACAGAGCTCTGGTCCGGTTATCATCTTACCCGTATCATGTACTGTATTTATTCTTGTTACATTGTATACTTGACATATCAGATCATAAAGCTAACTTGGGTATGGGGGAGACTTGACGGTTGATTAGATCTTATCGGGTAATGTACTGGATCCATATTGTTAGTCCCACTGCAGGGACGATAGTGCTGCCTACCACTAGCTCCATGAGCTCCCGTTACTTGATTCGTGCTCCCCTCTTAGCGGAGGGCCCTGGTCTCAGCAGCCAGGGGTCCGTTTAAGGCCGTGATCCCGGGTATGCACGGGATACATTTACCCGATAAGAACTCCTCGACCATGGGTTTCCAATTAACATAATAAAACAATATACACAATAGTGACGTCGGGAACACTTGTTATTTGGTCACTCTCTCGTTTGGATAATGGTACCCGTAGGCCATGTCCGGATAGGTTCGACTGGAGTGCGGGCTCCAGTATGAACTGCCAGTGGTATGGGACACTAGAAGAGAGTGATTAAAATACCAGGTGGTACTGATTGCTACTATTGTATAAATGACATGAATTACCTGATACATGTATACTATTATTTCGATATACTTGTTACTGTTCCTTATGATATATGCGCCACCTTGTTACATGTATACTGTGTTACATTACCTGGTACATGTTACACGTTCTGTAGTAGCATACTATTCATGCATATGTGCATATATTCTATTTTCTGTATACTTTGCATACATCATTACTGTCTATGCACCACACCGTCTACTGGTTAGATAACATATGCCCATATGCATGTTCACTGCTATCACATCACCACTAGCATGTACACTCGTCACCACTAGATAACATTATATATTATATAAACTGGATACGATTAGAGACATGACCTGATGATAACCGGTTAGGTAGTGATGATATTAAAAGATGACATGTCTGTATATTTCTACTGCTTACATGTTTATATATTTCTACTACTTATGATATGCTTATTATATGGTATACACCATCATGTATCTTTAGTATTATCATGCTTGTAGTACTATAGTATATATTACTGCCTCCTTCATTTTACCACTCATTAAGTCGCTTTTTGACGACCCTGGGTTTGCGTGCCCAGATTGGAGATCCACGTACCGTAGTATCCGAGAGTTCCTTGTAGTCACATCGGAGCTTCCTCATCGGGACTATTCCTAGGTATCTTGGTACTTTATTTTCGTTATCTTATTTGTCCCCATTTTGCATATCTGATATGATCGCTGACCTCCTTCTGCAGGTATTCTTGTACTCCTTTCATGCTGGACCTCATGTCTATATGGAGGTTATGTACTGTACTGAGGCTTAACGTACGCGTGAGCGTGTTTTCACCTCGCGTATGTACGTCGCCATAACGTCCCCGTACCTGCGGGATTGGGGCGTTACAGTATCCCTTCTTTTTGAAATCAATAAAAGAAATAATTTTGTTTTGACTCCCCTGTCGAATCTTCAACTTGTTTTATCTGCTGAATTGTCATTTCCAAGTTGTATTGCAGCCATTTGAGAATATAGGTCTTTACTGGACTGAATAGTGAGACTTGGCTATCCGCCGGTTCAGAGGTCACGATGACATAACTGGTTGAGAAGCCACCAAGCTCGAAACTGGTTCTTGTCGGACTGAAAAATGAGACCTGTCTTTTGTAAATGTCAACAGGCTCGAAATTGAGACTTGTTTTTTGTAATTGTCAACAAGCTTAAAATTGAGACTTGGCTATCTGTCAGTTCAGATGTCGCGATGACATAACTGGTTGAGAAGCCACCAAGCTCAAAATTAGCCCTTGTCGGACTAAAAGGGGATACTTCTCTTTTGTAAATTCAACAAGTGTAGAGACCTGTCTTTTGTAAATGTCAACAGGCTCGAAATTGAGACTTGTCTTTTATAAATGTCAACAAGCTCAAAATTGAGACTTGGCTATCTGCCAGTTCAGAGGTCGCGATGACATAACTGGTTGAGAAGCCACCAAGCTCAAAATTAGCCCTCGTCGGACTAAAAGGGGATACTTGTCTTTTGTAAATGTCAACAAGTATAGAGACCTATCTTTTGTAAATGTCAACAAGCTCAAAATTGAGACTTGACTATCTGCCAGTTCAGAGGTCGCGATGGCATAACTGATTGAGAAGCCACCAAGCTCAAAATTAGCCCTCGTCGGACTAAAAGGGGATACTTGTCTTTTATAAATGTCAACAAGTATAGAGACCTGTCTTTTGTAAATGTCAACAGGCTCAAGGTTGAGACTTGTCTTTATAAATATCAACAAGCTCAAAATTGAGACTTGGCTATCTGTCAGTTCAGCGGTCGTGATGACATAACTGATTGAGAAGCCACCAAGCTCAAAATTGTGATGGGATTCGTTCTCACAGGGAGAAATGAGGGAATCACTATCATAGGTTTAATGTTAACGTAACCGCGAAATGTATATGTGGTCTTACCATTCTATGGATGAGAATTGGTAAGTGATTTTGGAGGTCTCGTTTTCACGGGGAGAAACGAGGGAATCACTGTCATAGGTTTAATGTTAACGTAACAGCGAAATGTATATGTGGTCTTACCATTCTATAGATGAGAATTGGTATGTGATTTTGGAGAGGGGATCAAGTGGGAACAGGTCCCTAAGGATTTTTTAACAAATCCCCAGCTGTCAACGGGTTTGATATGCCTTTACCAACTACCGTTTGAGTTGGGCTAGCCATGCTATTCCCCTCAGCATGATAAGTTGTCGAAGACTTATGTTGGGCTTAGAGGCCAACATTTTCTTCTTATCCTTAACCGTTAAAGGTGTTGGATCATGTGGTTAATGCATGTGTAACCTTGATTCTCCTTTGAGACAACCAGTGTATGACTAGGTTCTTACTGGCTTACGGTTGCATGATCTCGTTCGAAGGAAGAGAGAGGCTCTCTTTGCGTGTACCTTGAATATGAAGGTCGTGATCAGAGGTGTAATGTTAACTTGATCATGAGAAGGATCCTTAATCAGGGATAATACTTCTTTAAGAACTTGCCATTGATCGGCATCATGAGTAAGTCGCCGTCTGAAGTCATAAGACGGTATGCTCCGTTTGAATAGACTGTTTCTATTACAAACGGTCCTTCCCATTTAGGCTGAAATTTGTCTTTGATTTTGTGCGTCATAATCATCGATCGTCTAATGGTTAAAACTAAATCTCCTTTCTGAAAGACTCTTTGTTTGACCTTCTTATTGAAGGCTTTTGACATTCGAGCTTGATACAACTCGATTTGTTGCTGAGCTTGTAGTCGCTTCTCATCTAGGGCTTCGAGCTCTTGAAGACGCAAGTGATCATTATCCTCTGATGTGATCTGAGTCATTAAAGCGACTCGTAATGACGGCATCTGGATTTCCAAAGGTATGACTGCCTCACACCCGTACACCAGAGTAAAAGGCGTATTGCCTGTCGGGGTTCGAACCGTGGTTTGGTAGGCCCAAAGACACTCACCAAGCTTTTCGTCCCAATCTCGCTTATTCGAGGAGACGTACTCCTTGAATAGCTTGATGATCGTTTTGTTGAATGCCTCCGCCAAGCCATTAGCGGCGGGATTATAGGCGATTGAAGCCACATTCTGAATTTGGTATTTATCGCAGAACCGATAGAATACTTGGCTTATGAATTGGGGGTCATTATCATGGATGATCCGCCTAGGGACACCAAATCGATGGATGACATGGTGTTTAATGAAATTAACAACGTTAGAGGTTTTGACTTCAACCAATGGTATAGCCTCTGCCCACTTTGAAAAGTAGTCAGTTATTGCCAAGATAAACCGGTGACCTCTTGTCGAAGAGGGGCTGATTGGCCCTACGACATCGATTCCCCATGCTTCAAATGGCCATGAAGCAATAGTTGGATGGAGCAACTCTGAGGGTTGGTGTATGAAGTCCGCATGAATTTGACATGTTTTGCATCTTCGTGCATATTGGATGGCATCGGCTATCATGGTTGGCCAATAATATCCAAGCCTATGCAACATGTCTTTAAGTTTCGGACCTGACTGATGAGCTCCGCAAATGCCGTCGTGTGCTTCTTTAAGTACTTCCTGTGCCTCTGAATTAGAAAGGCAACGGAGAAGGATACCATCATATGAACGACGGTAAAGTGTCTTCAGAGTCGGATCGTAGTAGAAACGGAGAGACCTTCGTCTGATAGATGCCGCTTCTTTAGGATCGTCTGGCAGGATGGAGATGACATTGTAGGATTTGCCCTTCGATTTGGACTTCTTTGAATCCCATTGTACATCTTGGACGAGGTCTGGATGTATCCACATGACTTTTCCTGTCTCCAACGTCAAGGGAACAAGGCCTCTATCGGCCTGAGTTTTAGCCGCAGGATGTTCGACCTCCAGCCGTGGTACAGGGACTGGATAAGTCCCGTCAGGAACTGTAACCTTTGGGGTTTTGCCGAACTCGAGGGTCACCATATTGGCAGTGACTTTCTTCTGCTCTGCCTTCAGTGTCAGAACACCTGCGTCGATCAAGGCTTGAATTCTGTCTTTGAGGACATAGCACTTGTCGGTAGGATGGTGAATCATCCTGTGGTAGAGACAGTATTTGGGGTCATTTGTCCGTCCTATTTCATCGGGACGCCGAGTATCTGGTAGCTTCATTTTATTTCCTTTGTGGAGCAAATGGAATATTGTGACCACTCGGTCGTCTCTGAAAGAGTACTGTTTTGGAAAGAACTTAGACTCCTGATTGTTGAAGCCGCTCTTCTTGGCTTTCGACTGTACGTCCCCGGATAATTCAACGGACATAGTCTCTTTTCCTTTGGCTTGAGAGGACTGTGTCATGTCGCTATGTCCTTTGTTATTCATACCCCATTTGCCTTTAGGGGTGGATGATTAGAATTTTTTAGCTGACTTTTCAGCTATTTCAGCCTGTTCGACCAATTCTTTCCAGGTATGGGTTTTGACAGCCCCCATGCGAACTTCTACTTGGTCCAAGAACTTGTGCCTGCACGTCTGTAAGAGCATGGGTAATGGCATCCCTGCTGGGCACATCAGAGACAAGTTTCTGAATCGCTCAATATAGTCCTAGACAGATTCGCCCTTCTTCTGCACAGTGGAGAGGAGCTTGTCCATGGTTACCTCGGTATCGTCCTCATAGAAACGAGAAAGGAATCGGGTTTCTAGGTCGATCCAAGAATTGACAGAGCCCCGGAGGGAGACTTCGAAACCAATCGAATGCTACCCCCTTTAAGGTGCTAATGAACAGCCTAGTCAAGATGGCATCATTGTCTATGACATTACCGGTCTGGGAACAGAAATAGTAGATGTGCTGGTTTGGCGAGCTCTTTCCGTCATTGGTATGCAATATTGGTGGCTTGAACTTTGGTGGGTATGGCACCGAATCCCACTCCAACGAGTAAGGCGAACTGCCCCTACTTTCTTTAATTCATCCCTCTGAGCTAGGGAAGCAATTTGAGCTTGGAGGCCCTTAAGGACTTCAGCGTCTAGAGAGGAACCCTCCTTGGACTTTTCCGTCTTTGGCTGTTCATTGCTAAAATGCTCTTCCTCGTCGTGATTGCTCCCAGTGTCATTGTTATTCCGGTTATTGAGGAGTTGAGCGAGCATCTGTTGAATGTTGTCCAGAGCTTCTTGCTGGGTTTTGAAAGTTTGCTCTTGAGCTTCCAAACGTCGACGGAGGTCTTCGTTACCGTTGTCGGCCATGTTGACTGATGCTCTGTCTGTTCGTACTGAGCTGACTGTCGCCAAAAAGGCGTACCCACTATCTTCATCCTCTTCATCAGATGATTGGAGTGATTTTCTCCTTGGTTTCGGCGAGGCTAGTGCCGTTGAGGAAGAAGGCTGTTCATAATTGTAGGGTATCGCCACCCTAGATCTGGTGTTTCAGAAAACACCCTCTTCACGCACCAAGACTTCGCCTAAACCTGGGCTGTAATCTGGATCTGGGGAGCTGTAGGGGGTGTCGTCGGACGCTTGCCAGCCCCTGCGCAGCTCTCATCCTCTTCCGGTCATGTTGACAGATGCAGAGGGTAAATCTCGCGAGACACTCCTTTTACGATGCTTCATTGGGGCTTGTACTGTCGGTCGATCAGAAACTGTTCGTCGGCCTGGAGAAGTGGCGAGGATTGGTCCTAGCTGGCAATGGACTGAGTGGACTGTCACCAGCTGACATCCCATTTGTTGAAAACAGGAAGTAGTTTGGAAAGATTCTGACTTCCGTTTGTTTGTCAAGAATTCCCGCAAGTCAGACCCGGTTGGGCCTAAACGATCCAGCGCAGAGGCTCTTTTGGATCGCTTATAGGACGATGTCCTGCTCCTTTTATCCCCGCAGAGGGGATCAGCACAGAGTAGTGCTTCATGTTGGCCCAAAGGCCATTAGCCAAACATTTTGATGATAACAAACCATATTTAGTTATGTTTTTAACAAGTTTGTTTAAATAAGTTTCAGGTAAGAATCATAGGGAATTTGACGGCTCCAGTACAAGACTCACACTTTTGGACGCCGCAAAGATTTGGATCCCCGAGCCCAGCACAATAGAAGCGCTCTAGGATCAATTAAGAATGAAGACTTTCAAGATTTGTATTTTTCTTTTTAGTTAGAATTTTTAGTTGATTTTGTCAAAACCTAGATGATAAAGGTAGATTATTTTGGGATTGTCATACACACACTTTTGGTATTGCTTCATGCCCTCAAACAAATTTTTATTCAAAAATTTCTAACCTTGTTTTAGAAAAACAAGTTTGGAACATCATGTTTAGAAAAACAAGTTTTTGGGAAAAATCGGCTCTCATTTAGAAAAAGAAATTTTCATCAAAATTAAGTTCAAATATTTTTTGGTGTTGATCTATGATCACACTCTGCTATTTATAAGCCTAGAACTTCATCTTGTAAATTCCAAATCTAAAGTTTTCATACCAAAATTTCCTTCTTCAAAACAGCCTTTAGAAAAACAGTTTTTGCCTGTGTCCGGTCGACCTCACGGTCGACCGCTGACAGAGCAGAATTGCTCTGTTGGTCGACGGGACAGTTAACCGACATGCACCACTGTGCATGTGTGCACATCGGTCGACCGCCGGTCGACCGGGAGCAATTGTAGTGCTCTCTGTTTTTCCCCGGTCGACCGGACCGGTCGACCGACAGAGAGTTTCACTCTCTGATTGAGACCTCGGTCGACCGTCCCGGCCGACCGACTTCTCAACGGTCGGAAATCCAACCGTTGACGGTCGACCGGCCCGGTCGACCGGCTTCAGTCAGAAAGTTCTGACAGACTCCAACAGCTTTATTTTTCTAACTCAATTTTTGTTGGGTTTCTCCCCAACGACTCTTTTGACCTTATTAAGTCATTTTTTCATCCCCTATAAATAGTGGGAGTCTTCTACAACTAAGGTAATCAAGTTTTTACAAGATTTACAAGCAAAAATCAAAGTTTTAAAAAGTTTAGCCTTTAGCAAAAGATTTTCAATTGAGCCAAAATTTTCAACCCTTTTCTTGAAGCAATCCTCTACTTCTCTCTAGTCTTTGTGTACTACACAATCCCAAAGTATCATCTCATCATCTTGGTTGTAGGGTTGTACAAGTGAGCTTTTTGGTGTGGTCAAGTGTTGATCACCTCTTTCTTCATTATGAGAAGTTGTAGAGGCATCGGCCTCAAGCGAGCAAGTGTTGCTCTAAGTTGGTGTTGCGGTACCGCGAGAGATAGGATAAGTGTGCCCTTGTATTGACGATCCGGTGGGATCACCAATAGTGAAAATCCTTCATCGTGTTGAAGGCGGGGACGTAGAACGTGGCTCGAACCTTGAAAAAATCTTTGTGTTTGCGATTGTCCACTTTTCTCTAAACTCTATCTCTCCTTTACTTGTTCCATTTATTGCCTATTTACTTGCAAGTTCTTTTAATTGTGCTTATTACTTAAATTGTTTTTTAATTCGCATTATTTGTCATTTAGTATAGCCATCACCTATTCACCCCCCTCTAGGTGATTTCAATTGGTATCAGAGCCTAACCCTAACATTTGGTTTAACCACCTTAGGGAGATCCTCATATTTGGCTATATCTATTTGTTGCATTTTTATTTGTTGTGCATCTTATACTTGTATTCATGGCATCCGTTGATTTTTCTAGCATCAAGTTCCCACCTAAATTTGATAGCATGAACTTCCCCATTTGGAAGGTCAAGATGAACCTTTTCCTTAAATCCCTAGGAGTTAGAGTTTCTAGGGCCATCACCAAAGAATTTATTGAACCCCTCACCGATGAGAGATTATGGTCCAAAGATACCACTAAGGACTATGAGGCCAATGCTAGAGCCCAATATGTATTAACCCAAGCTTTAAATGAAGATGACCTCTCACGCATCATTAATGGTAAATCAGCATTTGAAGTTTGGAATGTTCTCATTGTGACTCTTGAGGGAACGTCTCAAGTCAAGAGATCCAAAATTGACTTGCTTCGTTCTCAATATGAGAATTTTTATATGCTTGAAAATGAATGCATTGATGACATGCTCACCCGTTTCACCAAGATAACTAATGCTCTATCTTCTTTAGGTGACACGATTGATAATGACCAAAAGATCCGGAAGGTCATTCGAGCTCTTCCCAAATCTTGGGAAGTGAAGGCAACCACCCTCAAGGAGCCCAACGATAGGGAGGAGATGGACTTCTCCGGCTTCATCGGCAATCTCAAAACCCATGAGATGGAGATAAAAGTTAGAGAAGAAAGGGAGGCACCAAAGAAAGAAGCCCTCGCTTTCAAAGCCGTTCCATCCACCCATGATGAGGAAGATTCATCGGAGGACTACGATGAAGACTTTGCCATGCTCATAAGGAAGGTGGGCAAAATGTTCTACAAGAAGGGTAGACAAAGCAACTTCCGAAGAGGGAAACCTCAAGGGAGATTTGAAAGAAAAAGAGAGGAACCGGGTCCTTGTTATCATTGCAAGAAGACGGGACACCTCATAGCCAAGTGCCTCTCTCTACAATCTACTACCTCCAAGAACGGGCCAAAGAAGAAGAAGGCGATGGTGGCAACATGGGATGACACGGAGTCGGAATCCGAAGAGAAGATCGACGTCGCGCACATGTGCTTCATGGCACAAGGTGAGGAAGCTACAAAGGTATATCTAAAAAACTCTATAGATGATGATGATTTAACCATGGATGAGCTTGCCATTTTTTTGAAGAACTAAAAAGTAGATATGAAATTTCACAAGCTCAAAATAAGAAGTTGAAAAAGGAAAATGATTCTCTTAAGAATAAATTTAATATTGTTTTAAAAGAGAAAAATGATTTAGAAAATTCTTTTGAAAAGATGAAAAAGGATTTTGAAAATTATAAAATATCTTGTAAAGGAAAAAGTCCAATTTCCACTTGCAACAAAAATGAATTTCTAAAGATTCAAAAGCGAGTTGAAGTTTTGGATACTACTTTAAAGAAGTGTGCTTTTGACATGAACAAACTTACATCTAGGTTTCCCAAAGGAATACCCCAAGGGAAGCACACTCATCATCACCATGCTTCAAAATCACACAAACATGCACACACACACACAAACATGCTTTTATGTATGGTAATGGTAAAATTTATACATGCACTCATTGTGGCCGCAAAGGCCATTTGGAAAAATTTTGTTATGCTAAGCTAAACATAATAAATAAAAATATTTAGGTTCGACAAGATACTAACCCTATAGGACCCAAAAAGATTTGGGTACCAAAAGACACACCGAAAATAATTGATACAGGTGGGTCATTATCCTCCAAGACTTAGGGGGAGATGGTGCCCGGGTGGTGGATGCATCAACGCTCAACGAATACATCGTCGCTTGCATCACTATCTTAGAGGCACCCATTTTAGAGAATGTCTTTTGTTTGGTAATTTCTCCATATAAAGATTTTATTTTCTATGTATAGGATATGCTAGTTTACTCTTGTGTTATTGTGATATGTGTTATTGTAGACTTGCATTTCTATCTTGTTTATATCTATGCCTTGTTTTAGTATATTTTATGCCATATGATTTTTTTCCACATGTCTAGATTTTGTTAAATGACTTATATGTATTTTGTCAAAATAAAGATTTACTTAAAACATTTTTTTTTGGAGCTAATAAATAGAGATAGCAATTGCGCGCTTCAACTCTTATCTAGAGGAATGACGACGAGAAGTTCAGAACCCTTCACAGGGTATTCGGCTTCAACATCTCTAATTTATTGCTTTATTAAGAAATAAGAATAAATATTTAATAACAATAAAAATAAATTATTTTTTCTTAAATGATTAAAGTATTTTTTTTACATCCTTTTGATAGATATACTTGTTTGCTGTAATGGTTATTTAAAATAAAAATTTGTTTTAAAACTGGCTTGCTCACTGTTTTGTTTGGGCAAGACCGGTCGACCGGCCCGGTCGACCGATCTGGCCTGGCATAGGCACGGTCGACTGGAGCGGCCGATCGTTTGGCCTGAAATAAAATTTTTATTTTATTCCCGTAGCCGGTCGACCGGGCGGTCGGCCGACTGAAAGAGACTTGCTCTCTATTTTCGCCGGTCGACCGGGCGACGGGGACCCAGTTTTTCACTCGATCTATTTAAAGCCCTCATCTCATATTTTCTCTCATTCATCCGCAAACACTTCTTTTCCCTCTTCTCCTCCAAAACCCTAACACCCCTCTAACCCTCTCCAACTCCTTTAAACCCAAGATCCTTCCCAAAATTCCTCAGATCTACTGTTTCAGGCCTGGATCTTCACTTTTTCAAGGAATTTGTCAGATTTTCTCCATAATTTCTCCATAATTTCAAGGTTTAATCCTCCATAATTTTTGCTTTAATTCCATATCTAAATCCTTCTATTTCCTTGCTTCTATTCCCATATCTTTGTGTAAATCTAGCCTTCGTATTGATTATCTTGCTTAGATCTAGCCTCTACATTGTTTTTCCCTAAAAAATGTCAAAGAGGACACGATCTGAGAAAGGTAAAACTCCTCAAGCCTCTTCACACTCATCCCTTTTTGTGTCTTCTCATGCTTCCTGTAGACACATTCTTATTTCTACTAGGTCTATTAGCTCTGGACGAAGTGTGGTTATTAATGACTTTGAACACCATAATTTAGCCCCCATTTTACGAGCTAATTCCCTAAATTTTCTTTCAATTAGGGAGCCTGTTTATCCCTCACTTGTTCATTATTTCTACTCAAATCTGTCATTTGAGTCTAATCAGATTCGATCTAGAGTTATGGGGAATGATATAGATATTTCTCTCCAAGAATTTGCCCATCATCTTCATCTTTCCTGTGAGGGTGAAGATATTTTTAACCTAGATCTTCATAACTTTGTTTATCCGGACGGTGAGTCTGCCCTCACCGCTTCCACATTGCTCCATAGCGATGACAATCCTGGTTTGGTTAGGAATGAGGAAGTAAGACGCAACACTCTTATTGCTCAAGTCTTAGCCAAAATAGTATTTTACAACCTCCTGCTAAAATCGAGAGAGTACAGTCATGCCCGGGGATCTGCTCCATTGCTTATCTATTGCCTTCTGCGAGGCATTAGAGTCAATATCCCCAAGCTCATCATCAGTGTCATGACCTCAGACAGTCTCCTTGTCCCTACTCGGCATTTGCCTTTTGGGATGGTCATCACCCATCTGCTCAAACAACTCAATTTCAACCTCTCCAATGAACAATCTGTAGAACCCTCTGTTGATCTGAACAGCACCCTTCTCAAGAGGATGCGTCCCAGGGAGCACCCTCCTGCTCCTCCGCCGCCTCCTTTCTATCCTGCTGTTCCTATGCCTGGCTCCTCTTCTGGCTCGCCTGCTCCTCCCGATCCCTATGCTGCTCTTTCCACTCAGATTCGGGAGTATATCTCTGCTGAGCTGACTGCTCATCATCAGCAGATTTCTGAGGAGATGTCCACTCACTACCAGAATTTGGAGAACGACATGAGCTACATCTGTGATTCCATCAGCTACATGGAGTCACGTCTTGACGATATTTACTTGAGGCGTGAGTGGTCTGCTCCAGTCCCATCTGCTCATGCTCGACCTCTTCCTACCGTCGGCCCTCCATTTTCAGCCAGGACTCCTTCCTCTCCACCTCAGCCTGCAGCTGCCCAAGATTCGGATGAGGATGATGAGGATGCTTCTGAAGAGGATGATTCTGATGAGGATGAGGAGTGACCCCCTCTTTTGATGATGTCAAAAACGGGGAGAGACTTTTAGGTCTATTTTGCTATTTTGCTATTTCGGGTTGTAGTTGATCTTTTATGTATTTTGTTTTGGACATGTAGTGTGGACATGTATTATGTTTTATGTCATGTATGAACATGTGTTTATCTATGACAGTTATATTCTCTTTTATATTATGGCATATGTGATTGATTGTGATTTATGCTTAATTGTGATTTGTGCTTATGCTTTTATTACCTCATTCACTTATTTTGGAGGTTGGTGGTATTGGATGGATGGAGGTAACCATGTATGCATACACCTATAAATTCTGTATTTTTGGTATGCATGGATGGTTGGCATGTGTATCATTTTTTATCCTATATGCCTAGATTATGCATATGTATCTCTTATCATGATCATTTTTTTTATATGCATGAGTTAAGGGGGAGCTTCACTTGAAGTCTCCACCCAAAATATCTGTGATAACTCTATATGTTTTGTCATCATCAAAAAGGGGGAGATTGTTGGCCCAAAGGCCATTAGCTCGACATTTTGATGATAACAAACCATATTTAGTTATGTTTTTAACAAGTTTGTTTAAATAAGTTTCAGGTAAAAATCATAAGGAATTTGACGGCTCCAACACAAGACTCACACTTTTGGTCGCCGCAAAGATTTGGATCCCCGAGCCCAGCACAATAGAAGCGCTCCAGGATCAATTAAGAATGAAGACTTTCAAGATTTGTATTTTTCTTTTTAGTTAGAATTTTTAGTTGATTTTGTCAAAACCTAGATGATAAAGCTAGATTATTTTGGGATTGTCACACACACTTTTGGTATTGCTTCATGCCCTCAAACAAATTTTTATTCAAAAATTTCTAATCTAGTTTTATAAAAACAAGTTTGGAACATCATGTTTAGAAAAATAAGTTTTTGGGAAAAATCGGCTCTCATTTAGAAAAAGGAATTTTCATCAAAATTATGTTCAAACATTTTTTGGTGTTGATCTATGATCACACTCTGCTATTTATAAGCCTAGAACTTCATCTTGTAAATTCCAAATCTAAAATTTTCATACCAAAATTTCCTTCTTCAAAACATCCTTTGGAAAAATAGTTTTTGCCTGTGTCCGGTCGACCTCACGGTCGACCGCTGGCAGAGCAGAATTGCTCTGGCCCGGTCGACCGACCGACATGCACCACTATGCATGTGTGCACATCGGTCGACCGCTGGTCGACCGGGAGCAATTGTAGTGCTCTCTGTTTTTCCCCGGTCGACCGGACCGGTCGACCGACAGAGAGTTTCACTCTCTGGTTGAGACCTCGGTCGACCGTCCAGGCCGACCGGCTTCTCAACGGTCGGAAATCCGACCGTTGACGGTCGACCGGCCCGGTCGACTGGCTTCAGTCAAAAAGTTCTGACAGACTCCAACAGCTATAATTTTTGACTCAATTTTTGTTGGGTTTCTCCCCAACGACTCTTTTGACCTTAGTAAGTCATTTTTTCATCCCCTGTAAATAGTGGGAGTCTTCTACAACTAAGGTAATCAAGTTTTTACAAGATTTACAAGCAAAAATCAAGGTTTTAAAAAGCTTAGCCTTTAGCAAAACATTTTCAATTGAGCCAAAATTTTCAACCCTTTTCTTAAAGCAATCCTCTATTTCTCTCTAGTCTTTGTGTACTACACAATCCCAAAGTATCATCTCATCATCTTAGTTGTAGGGTTGTGCAAGTGAGCTTTTTGATGTGGTCAAGTGTTGATCACCTCTTTCTTCATTGTGAGAAGTTGTAGAGGCATCGGCCTCAAGCGATTAAGTGTTGCTCCAAGTTGGTGTTGCGGCACCGCGAGAGATAGGACAAGTGTGTCCTTGTATTGACGATCCGGTGGGATCACCGATAGTGGAAATCCTTCATCGTGTTGAAGGCGGGGACGTAGAGTGTGGCTCGAACCTCGAAAAAATCTTTGTGTTTGCGATTGTCCACTTTTCTCTAAACTCTATCTCTCCTTTACTTGTTCCATTTATTGCATATTTACTTGCAAGTTCTTTTAATTGTGCTTATTGCTTAAATTGTTTTTTAATTCGCATTATTTGTCATTTAGTATAGCCATCACCTATTCACCCCCCCCTCTAGGTGATTTCACTTCAGTCCTAGCTTCGCGGTTAAGAACCTTGGAAAAGCCCTTGGGTGCTGAAGCTGCATACGCAACGCTATCAGCACTTAGGGACAATCCCTTAGCTTTGCCACAAGGGATGGGCTTAGCGCTTGATGAACTGGAGAGCGGAGCACGCTGTGGTACTTTATCCGCGGTGCTACTGCGAAGGCGGTTAGCCTTACATAGTGTTTTGGTTCTAACTTCGCACATACGCTGTGGTACAGTTGCTTCGCTCATGAGACCAAGGATGGCGCGAGGCGCTTCTGATCTTGAATTGGGCGAAGGTATGGTCGCCGCTGTAACTTCACGGATAGCAGCATTGTTGGAGCAGGCAGGCATCTTGCCTTTTTCTTCGCAAGAGAGACGCACTTCTGGCGTAGCTACGCCTGAGGCTTTGCTCAGAGCCTTCCGTTTTGGCCTCCACATCTGCTTTGACAAGGGAGACTTAGGTTCGCAAGGAACCTGACTAGCCACACGCGAGGCTGAGGGGTGTTGGCAGAATTTTGCTTCTGGTTTCTGTTCTGAAACCTTGGTCGTGGAGACCTTTCTATGCTTGGTTTCTGTTCTGAAACCTTAGTCGTGGAGACCTTTCTATGCTTCCGTGCATGAAGCATTAGGCCACCCCCAGAGAGGACTTCTTCATATTTCTCTTGGTCGAAGTGGACGACCAAGTTCTCCAAAGTGTTAAATCTGGACTGCGGGCGTGCTTCCTTGTTGTGCCAGAGAACCGCAGTAGGCCCGCAGAGAGCCTTGTCCGTCTCGGCAGAGACTTGCATTGAAGATTTAGCCAAAGAGGCTCTGGCTGCACCGGCCTTCTCGGATTCAGAGATAGACCCGAAGGTCTGTTCGTCGCATTGTGACACTTGATTCTCGGTGGTGGAGAATTCAATCCCCAGCGGAGTCGCCATCTTGTTTTCCATTGATTTGCAAAGGGGAAAACTTACACAAAAAAAAAGTTTGAGGAGCTAAATTATAAGTATTCTTAAAAAGATTACAAGTAGATCTCCTCAGAGATTCTGGAGAAGTGTGCCGATAGGAGTCTGGTCAGCGCGCGACCACTTTGTCCCTTTGACGATGCGAGCGATAAGATTCCCTTCTCGCCTGGTTCGGAGAATCAGAGAACAGAAGGTTGGTAGAACCCTCTTGTTACTTCTTAAGACCGCTTTCGCTTAGGAATTCCTTCTCGCCTGGTTTTGGAGATTCCTTGAGAAGAAGGTATTAGGGTATCAGCACCCTGATTAGATAAGCAATTCTCTAAAAGTCTCTGAATTCTTGTGCAACGGTGCGTCGTGAAGAAGTCTCTGCCTGTGGAGTCCTCGTGCGTGGAGGTCGAGAGTCTCTGCGTGTGGAGATCCAGTGCCGTCTCTCTCTCTGGAGCCCTCTTTTCCTTGTGCCCCTGGTGGGCTATTTATAGGGAGAGCAAGGGTATAATCGTCCCTTGAAAACATGGAAACAGATTGCATCAAATCTGTTTAAATCTGAAAAGTAGCCTTGCTGCGAGGCTAGGATCAGCTTCTGCGAAGCTAGAAATGACAGGTCGGTTGGTCCTCCTGATCTGTTTTGATTCTTTTCATATAGTTGAAAGATCTCTCCTGATCCTCTTACTCGTCTTAGGAGAGTCAAGAGATTGTGGCAATCAACTGCCAATTTGTCCTCAGATTTGATCTTGATTGGATTTGATCTTGATCTCATCTGGAGATTTGATTGGTCAAACGTTGACCATAACAGATCCGCAGCGGCGTTACCCGCTTTGAGTTCATGGCGGAGCTGGAGGCAATATCTGGCGAAGTCAGAAGAAAGCTGTTCGGTGGAGCTAGATATCGTCTGTGGTGAAGCTATCGCATACCCATCTGTACAGCTGCGTGTGGCTTCAGGCGGAGCTAACTCCCTCTGCGGAGTTATATTTCAGCAGTTCAGGCGAAGCTACAAGTTAGCTTCCTGGTGGAATTTTGAATGGCTTCAAGGCGAAGTTGGATGATCTTAGCCTCTCAGGCGAGGCTATCCCTTCGGGCTCATGTGATGCTAAGTGCTAGCATCTTAGACCTGCTGAGGTCTGTTTAGAGACAATCCGGGCTTACTGTCTGCTTGTTGGATCAGTGAAGTCCAAGTTGCTTCCTTGTCCCTCGGAGATGGGTGAAAACTGGTCTTCAGCTTGTCTGTCACTCGTCTTTTGTAAATGTCAACAAGCTTAGACATTGTTCGGGCCAGTAAGAATCTTGTCTTTTTTAAGTGTCAACAGATACATGGATGATCATCGTCCATAACGACTGAACACCCCTCCAGCTTCTCAAA
Source organism: Agave tequilana (assembly GCA_038442645.1). Classification (NCBI taxonomy): domain Eukaryota; kingdom Viridiplantae; phylum Streptophyta; class Magnoliopsida; order Asparagales; family Asparagaceae; genus Agave; species Agave tequilana. The sequence goes on along the minus strand of JAVJIF010029892.1, from coordinate 92,368 downwards.
GCTAGAAAACCAATTCCGATTAGGGCACACATGGTATGTAGTACCTGTATTCAAAATCCACTCATTTTCTCCGGAGTGGCCAACGATGGGAGTAGTGACTGAGAATGAGAAAAACCGACGAGTCCGAATCTGATCCATCTGCCTGTGAATTACTGCTCTGAGTATTAATCACATTTGCAAGATTTGCCTCAGTCTTCGACTCCTTTTTCTTCCCTTTGAACGTTGGACAGTCCACTTTCCAGTGCCCTAATTCTTTATAGAAGGCACACTGGTTCTTCCTCAGATCCCTATGGCCCGGCCTGGACTTCGATCTTCCTATTTTATTATTGCCCTTCCTAGATGGATCCCTGCCTCTTACTGCTAGCGCCTCTGCTGACGAGCTTGACTAAGAAGGCTGTCTCTCCTTTCTCCTCGTCTCATAATTTGCCAATGCAAGATGACACTTCATGATAGTCCAGAGTCTGTCTACCATTTATAAAGGTTAAGGTGAATGTCTCATACTCTTCCGTCAGGAGAGAGTACAAGAGGATTACTGCCTTGTCTTCCTCATCTATCTTGACATCCACATTGACCAAATCCGTAAGAAGCTTCGTGTAGCGATTTAGATGTTCATTCACGGAGCATCCCTTCTTCATCTGAAACCCATACAGCTTGCTCTACAGCTTGCTCTTCAGCTGCAATCGCGATTCTATACTCTTGGTCAGATATTTCTTTTCAAGGATCTCCCACAACTGCCTCGCAGATGCCTCGTGTAACACAAGATATTTGATGTCTTGTGTTAGACACAATCTAATCTGGCCACACGTAGAGCGGTTCATCTTCTCTCACCTTCTTCAGTGATTTTGCTTCGCCTCTTCTCCAGAAATAGAGTATCCTCGAGGTTCGATGCATTTAGGGCATCCATAACCTCGCACCTCCACATCCCAAAATTGTTAGTGTCGTTAAACTTCACCACGTCAATCCTCGGATGAGGATTCATGATCCTTACTGATGTACTTTCTTCTGCCATTTTTCTAACTGGATCCTCTATGTATGCGAAAAACCAACTGGAGATAAATACACAACTTTGATAAAAATCAAATTTTACCTTCTCACGAAACCCTAGAATGAGTTTCTGACTAGATCTACTCCACCAATGATTCCTTGAGCACTCCTTGCATTGTTCTGAGATCGACACACGATCCCACGAACAAGACTACCGCTGATCTGAGATCGACACACGATCTCCACCAAATCAGCACCCGATGCCCTCCGAATCGCCAGAAAAATCCCACGAAGAACCTGGGAAGCTCTGATACCACTTGTTGTGCACCAACAATAACCACAAGAGGAAACCTAGATCTCAGATGCACAAAGAACAATACAACCAACAACAATAACACACAATCCTAGAGAAAGAGCACAGAAAAAACAGATTTAACGAGGTTCGGCCTTGTCACCTACGTATTCGGGGCAAGAAAGAGGGGGTTTTTATTGATTTGGGTAAATCAATACCCTTTTACAGCAATGGGGATCAAGAGAGTTCTGCCTCTTTGCTATACTATCCTCCACAATCGCACACACGCACTCCCAAACCCTAGAAATCCAAAACAGCCCTTAAATAGGCTTCAAATCAGCCCTTTCCGAAATAGCCCGACGCGACGGTCGGTCGACCGACCCTATGCACTGGTCGATCGGGCCGGTCGACCGACCCTATGCACTGGTCGATCGGGCCGGTCGATCGTGCCTAACCGAGAGTTAGGCACTTTCAGTCGGTCGATCGGGCGGTCGACCGCTCTCCTTCTGCGGTCGACCGGACCAGTCGACCGCTACTGCCTTGTGCACTTTGTCCGTGCACTACGGTTGACCGGACGGTCGACCGTGCGCCTGCTTCTGCTGACGGTCGACCGCCCGGTCGACCATGAGCCTGCTTCTGTTGTGCTGCTGTTTCTGCTGCTGCTGATTTCTGAAATTTCTGGATTTCGTCATTCGTCGACTCTTCCTTGACTTTCTCCCCCTACAATTGTGATGCTATTTGTGCTACTTTTTTTATTTATATTATAGTATTACGAATTATGAATCACACTAGTAATTAATAAGAGTAGGGGTCACAGTTCACGAAAATATGACCCACAATTTATAAAATAGTAATATAATATAGTATAAAAAAATAGTACAAATAATATTGCTCAATTACCCACAACCCAATGTAACTCTACCAAATGCCTTATGCCACCTTTTAGTAACATTTGCTCAGAGAGATTCTCTTTTAATTTGAAGCATTTTTTTTAAGTTAACGAATAACTCCTCTTTAACTGTCAATCATACGTAGCATATCATTCTTCATTTAACCATCGACACTAAATTTCAATGTTAAGTATTATTTTGTAACTGGGTTTTTGTTATCTATGATAGACAAAATATAAGTTAACATTTGTCTTGGGGATTAAATTTCTCTCTTTATAATGTGATGTGAGAGATTCTATTGTAGTGGTTGTAGTTAAGTGTATTTACGTTTACTGAATAATGATTTCAATAAGCATAAATATTAATTGGATGGTTTATAATGAACTTATTTTGACTGATGAAGGGTCTAAAATATACAAACCAAAAGAAAGCAATGTTGCTTTTATCACCATATCCCATTAATGATTGTCATTCATAAATTGTATGTTTACTTGTCATGAAAAAACAAAGAAAGATGACGTTATTTGATTGGTGTCACCGGCATCATAACACCTCCTAATATAAAAGATAAAATTAAAATATATTGTTTGGACCATATTAGACACGTGTTTAAAAGTTCATTTTTGCCGCAATTTCTCATCACTCTCTCGCTGGGCTCTTTCTTTTTGCCTTTCGATTCCCTTCCTCGATTCGTTTCGCTCTTCCCCAATGGCTGCTTCATTCGCCCTCAGAAACCCTAGATCCATGCGCCTCTTCGGATTCGGATCCTCATCCTCACCCCCTCTCTCCTACTCAAGTGCTGCAGGGGATCGCTAACGGGTCCGCTCTCCGACTCGAATCCGACATCGCCTCCAGCCCCCCGCCGGGGGCTTGGAACTAGGGTTCTCATGGTGGAGGTCGATGGTTACGTTCACTCGCACGTGAGTTCACGATCCCAATATCAATCATCATTTATTTCATTTAATGTTTCTTTACAGAGTTAAATGGTGATGTTCTTTTTCTTCTTTTATCAGGAAACATCATGTAAATTTCGGTAAAATTGGCCATGTTGATCACGGAAAAACTACGCTCACGGCAGCAATTACCAAGGTCGACCGCCTTCGGTTTTGATAAGTTTTTAAATATTATATCTATTTTGTTCTTGGCATTTTATTGCTACATTAACAAATGTTTTTGAAAATTTTACTAATTTTTACTTTCAGGTGCTAGCCGAAGAGGGAAAAGCTAAGGGCCTGTTTGTTTGGAATCAGCAAATTTGCTGATCCGTGACAATGTCAGATCCAGTCAACGGATTCAAGAATGGGATTTCCAAAGGGCCCGTTTGTTTTGATGTATTTTGTTGAATTCCATGAATTTGGGCTCTGACAGGGCTTGAATAGGGATGTCAATTGGGCCGTGTCGGGCCAAACCTGGCCCGGGCATAGTGGGCCAGGGGCCGGCCCCGCCCGGGCCCGGGTTCCAAATGTGGAACCTGGGCATGGCCCAAGGCCCGGTTGCCCTGGCCTCGGGCTAGACGCGGGTCGACACGGTAAAAAAATAATAAAAAAACTTAAATAAAACTTAAAATTTCCTAAAGATTCTAAAAACAATCTAAAAAATTCCAAAAATTATTTATTCAAGTTGTGATATAATTAGTAAAGAAAATTACAAGGCGTGAAATGAAAATATATTTTTTTTATTAATGATCTAATAAAATAGATATAAATACAAGTAAAGTATAAATTAAAAATTTTTAAATTTATCATTTATACATAAAAAAGTACAAGTCTTCATTGTTCATACATTTTATCAGTCATAAATAAAAAAAATACAAGTCTTCATTCATCTTCTGGGGAGTCTTCTAGAGAATCTTCGATGAGATCGTCAATTATTTTTTTTAGACTTTTTTTCACATCCAACTAATTCTTTCCGCATATGGTGATCTCGATCGCATCCGATACTAGACGGTTCCTCGTATTAGTCAGCACTCCATCACCTGTATTAAAAGCAGACTCTGGAACTACTATAGATGCCAGAAGAGTTAGTAAATCACGTGTCATGATGGAAAGCACATGATAAATTGATGCCTGTGATTTCCACCATGTCAAAATATCAAAAATTTCAAATCCTGAGTCTTGATCGATCTCAGGAGTCACAACACGTTGGATATAACAATGAAGCTCATTTAAAGAGTTAAAAGTTCTAGATTTTTTGAAAGCTAATAAAAGATCAGAAAATAATGAACTTCTACTATTATAGGTTGAAGAACTTTGGGATGAAGAAGATTGTTTATTTCTGTAAGTAGTTTCATAAAAATCATATAACTTGTTTATTGAAGAATCAATATTTGCCCATATTAGGGCAGAACTATCCTCATAGTTCATCCTTTCATAAAAAATTTCAAGTAAAAATTTACATTCATTAAATTTAATCCTAGAATTCATAATAGTAGCAAAATAAAAAATAAAAGAAAATTCTTTAAAATATTTATTAAATTTTTCTCCATGAGAGAAATAATATCTCGAATAGAATCAATATTTCTACATTCAAAAATATTTCACTTATTTAGTTGACTCATAAAATATTATGCTTGTCGTTGGATAATAAATATCAGAAAATAATTTTGTTATTCTTTCAGATCTTTTTAAAAATTCACAAATCCATTCACAAATTTATCACTCCTCATCGGAAATAAAACAGTTAGGCAATTTTACAGAAATAAACCTTTTTATTGGCTCCTTATAAGGAATCGTTTTACTTAACATATTATATGTTGAGTAACAACGAGTTCTTTCATCTTGAGGTAATTTTATAGCAGCTAACCCTATGCCCGAAGAAATTTATCTGGAGGTTTGCCCTTTTGGGCCTCTACTTTTAATAATTATAATAGTATCTCTTAATTTTTGAATATAATCATTAATTATTTTTAAACCATCTTGTACACACAAGTTAATAATATGACAAACACATCGAATATGAAAATTTTTCATTCAAAATAGGTTTTGAATAATTTTTCAAAATCTCAATTACTGCAGTATTTTCGCTAGTATTATCAAATGAAATAGTAAAAATTGTAGAATTAATTTTATATTCTCTAGCAACACGCATTATAATCTTATTAAGAGTTAAAGTATTATGAGGATGAGAAAACTTTTTAAAATCGATAATTATTTTATTTAAAATGCAATTAGAATCAACAAAATGCGCAGTAATAATAATATAATGGTAGCCGTTAAGGGCTTCTCAGCAATCAGAAGTGAGCACAATTTTATGGGGTAAAGATGATAAAACTGTAACTAACATTTATTTTTGTTTTTCAAATACTTTAAACATTTCTGATCTTATAGTGTTCCTACTGACCGGCTCATAATCAGGATTATGAGTGGTTCTAATATAACATGTAAATGCATCGTCTTCAGCCATACTAAAAGGCTGTTCAGACCGAATAAGATATTTCGCTAAATTTGTTTTACCTGGTGTACGATTATAACTAAAAGTACCTAAAGTGTCATTTAAAGTGCTAATTTGGGTTTATCGTGGTTGGTGTTCCGGGTATTTGCTCTTAATATGTCGGGCAAGTGGACCAGTCCGCATTTTCAGAAAAAGAATATGAAACATCTCGACACAACTTGCATTGAGCCCTCCTAACTTTATTAATAGTTATTTTATCAAAATATTTCTAAACTCCAGATTTAAGAGTTGTAGAGGTAGTTGATACCTCGAAGGAACTAACAGGTATATGAGGAATAGTGCTAGGTACATCAGAAGAAGTATTAAAATCTGTGCATGGTGTAAGTTATGTGAATGAAATTTGTGGAGTGTCGTCTAGTGGCATATTTAGGGCTTCTCACGTATCATTACTAATATTAAAATTATCATGAAATTTAGAACCAGAAGCTTGACTAGATCTAACTTGACTAGAATTGGCATCCATTTTTGCTACTTTCTAATTTTATAAGAATATAAATACCGAATTGAGAGCTTGTAGAACTTGAGGATTTGAGGCTTGAGAGCTTGTAGAGTTTGTAAAGAGAGCTTGAAGAGCTTGTAGATAGAGCTTGTAGAGTTTGAGGATTTGAGACTTGAGAGCTTGTAGAGCTTGTAAAGAGAGTTTGAAGAGCTTGTAAAAAGGAAAAAAACTTGTATAGCTTGAGGAAGATGAAGAGGAGTAGTTTTTGTTTTGTGAAATAAAGTAGAGAAATTGAGGTATTTATAGAGAAGTGGAATATTTTTTTGAAAAAAAGTCAGAAAACAAAGCATATACTCGTTAGGGGGTATTTGCCAAAAAAATTTGCAAAAACCCCAACGGCTATAATAGCCGTTGGATTGAGGGCGTATTTGTAAAAAAAAATTTGCAAATACCCCCTTCTAACGGCTATAATAGCTGTTGAGCTGGGCATGCCGGTCTGGGCTTTTAGGCCGAGCTTGCCCGGGAGGGCTGTGGGCCGCCTCTGGCGGACCTGGGGCCGGCCTGAATTTTCCCCGGACCTGGGTCGGGCCCGACCGGGTTGCCGGCCCGGCCGGCCCAATTGTCATCCGTAGGCATGACTCCATCCAAATCACTTGTTTGTTTTGACATTGTGGGCCGGAATCCTTGGACCCTCAATATCATTTTTCGTTAGCAAAATTTGCATTTTATAATCGGATCTTTTTGGGCTGATTTTGGCTGAATCACTGGCACACTTAATTTTTATCAATCTCTACCACACAAATTAGGGCTTCTTAATTTTGAGCACAAACAAACAACCCATAGAATGAAATCCGGATTAATGGGCCAAATCATGTCAAAATAAATAGCAAATGTGGGAATCCTATTCTTGAATCTGTTGACCTGGCATTGTCAGAAATCAGCAAATTTGTTGATTCCAAACAAACAAGTCCATATTTGATGTTTGTTTTGACTTGATTTGGCCCATAAATTCGGATTTTATACTATAGGCTGTTTGTGCTCAAAATTGATAAGCCCTGATTTATGTGACAGTGATTGATAAAAATTAAGTGTGTCAGTGATTCAGTCAAAATCAGCCCAAAAAGAACCGATATGAAATGTAACGTTGAGGGCCCAAGGATTCTATCCCACAACGTCAAAACAAACAGGTTATTTGGGAATCCTAATATGGATTCAAGTCTTGTCAAAACCCAAATCCATGGAATCCAGCAAAATACATTAAAACAAACAGGCCCTAATGCTATTGCTTCTGATGAGATTGACAAGGCCCCAGAGAAGAAGGCCAGAGGAATCACCATCGCAACTGTTTAAATATATTTTATTTTCTTATATTTCTTTCAGTTTGAATTTGTCTAATTTATTTTTGGTGACAGTATTTTGTTTTTTCACCAAACAATTAAAGTTATTATGCACTTACATGTGGAGTATGAGACCGCCAAGCGGCACTATGCTCATTGCTCATGCAGATTGCCCTGGACATGCGGATTATGTAAAGGTTAGCTTAAAGATATTCTAGTGACTCTTAATTTCAGTGATCATTTAGGCTAGCATTTTAACCTTGCCGTCATGGTTCTACCGCTTGTACTTGCGAGTAGCATATTAAAGTTTAGTTTTCTCTCAAAAGGTAGTTAAAGCATCCACTATAAATCTATAACAGAGAACTCAAGGGTACAGTATTTTGGCTGATAGAACATGTTATTTGTTGCATATCTGGTACTTATTTTATAGAATGGCAAGGTGCTGCCATAATACATAGAATTTCTCATTCAAATCTTTAACTCTCTCTTGTAGAGGTCACTAACAGGGCCTAGAAGGTCTAGAGTCTGGACACTATCCAGCTTGGCATTAGAGAGAGAAAAAATCGATTCATATTTGGATTAGACATCGAAATTAGGTACATGCTTCAGTTTCCAGAATCACATCAACAAAACAGACTTAGGTTCACAGAAAATCCTATGATAAAGTAGTCAACTTTTACCAGACTAGGTGGTTTTCATATATGATTTGATCCCATCCTGGGTTCAACCAATTCTCGTATAATGTCACCGCTGTCTAATTCAATCTCATTTGATCTTTTATGATTTTGTCCGAACTCCAGTAACAAATCCATGAATAATTGTTGTATGATAAAGAAATTGTAGGAACTTATAAAGCAGATGACAGTCATGTAAAGAAAGAGGCACAGCCAAGAGGGCTATTAAAGTCCATTAATTCTTCTTTCTCTTTATCTCTATTAATCCTTCTTTCTCTTTATCTCATCTTTCCGTTTCCTTTCTTCACCTTCTCTTCTTTCCTTTATTTCTCATATTTTCTTGCTCTTCTTTTCAAGTCGGTTTCTTTACCTTTCTCTAAAACTTCAGGAAATGAGAGCAATGTCAAATTTGCAAAATAGAAGCGAGAATATGGGTTGTTTTGGTGTGAGAGGGGGGGGGGGGGGGGGGGGGTGTGAATATGGTACTAGCCAGGGTTGCTGAAATTAAAATTTAAAAATGAGAAAAAATATGTGGTCTTAAATGTCATTTATCTAATGCACAAACACTTAATAATGCTTTCACCCTTTCATATTGCTTCCATTTGTTTTTTTGCATATACTGATTAGGGGTATCCTTTATTGCTTTAGGAAAAACAACCCCTAAGACATCCATATCTTGCTGGAATACACTCAACTGACTGAGTAAATATTCCTTGAATTACTGTGTAGATGATTCTGTTTGTTTAAATCACAGAACATGATCACTTGAGCTGCTCAAATGGATGGAGGTATTCTAGTTGTATCTACCCCAGGTGGGCCAATGCCACAAATAAAGGAGCATATTCTGCTTGCAAGACAGGTAAAGAACCTTTTATATTCCATCTATTGACCATGTTTTTCCTGGGGATGTAAAGACTTCCTCAAATCATACCTTCAGGTTTGATGTGGTTGAAAAATTATGATCTCTAGGATATTTCAAATAAATAATTATCATTTTTGACCTAGCTCATATGCAACTAAATCAATGGACCCTATTCACTGCATTTATAATCTACCCCTCATTTGTTCACTCTAGAGGGTGAACTGGGATGCTTATGGCCTGTCATTTATTTCACTCATACCTGTTTGACTCTGGAATCTGCTGCTCCAACTACTGTAACATGGTAAAAATGTATAACTCGGCCTTTTATGTTTTTTGTTTTCTACCTTATTTATTGTGGTGGATAAAAATCGGCTTACCGTAAATCAAACCTACCACAAGTGATTGGGGCGCTCCCTGGATGGCACCTGTCAGAGCGCACACACAAAAAAAGACACCTTTCAAGTTAGAAGCACTGGTGTGGTGCCAACCTAAAACCCTAGGGCGTGAGAATCAGTAGGTGAAATGTTGAGAGAAAACAAAATAGGAGAAGATCAAAGAGCACAAATTAAACGCACAATCAAAGAACACCTCTTCTTTTAGATCAACAGGCGGGGAAGATTGACCTTCTCCGACATCTTCGATGAAAACGTCGGGTGAGAGGATGACCGTCAGCGGGCTCCCTGCCTCTATCAGCTGGCGACATAGTCTTCGAGGTGGCTGAGGCAGCGCTCAGGAGGTATTCTTCTTCGATGGGGTCATTTCTGTTTGGCGAGACTTTTTGAGGAGGAGATGAGTTTGGAATTGGGTGAATTTTGAGCGTGGACTCAAAGCTCTCAATGAAAGTATAAAAATATAGAGATAAATTCATTAGAAGAATTTATCTACACTCAAATTGTGAATATGAATGTAAATCAGACGCAAACGCTAGAGAATTACGTTAAAAACCCGAGAAGAGAAAAATCACGGAGCAAAAGGGGAGAGATTCCACTGAATCTAAGAGATTATAAAGAGTTCTCAAAGCTTTATTACAAGTATTTTGTATGCCTAAGAGCAACTGTATATGATGCTGCATGGTTGAATGTCACAGTTACTCAATTTGTTCACCCATAAAAATGCGATTGTGTATGAACGAGATTTGGTTGCAAAGATATTATAGCATGAGAGCAACAGACAAGTAACCAGAAACATGTGTAATTTTATGAACTCTTCTCTAAAAGAATACTGTAACTCTATGAGGAGTGTATGATTTCTGCTTGTTGATGCATAATTCATATCTGTGTATGATTGTGCTAGAAAACCAACTTGGCTGCCCAGTTCACCCTTGGCCCATCAACTCTAATGCTGTCTCGACAAGGGAGGAGATAGTTATAGCATGCCTGCTGAGTCCGACACTACCAGAGAAAACATTGAAGCTTTCAAGTTCTGATGTTGTTTCTGCAACACTCTTAAGCACCTCATCTGCTGCTAAATTCCGGAAAAACTGTATATACCTCTGTTGGAATTTCATGAGACAAATACCAACTCAATCACAAACCTTCTTATTCTTGGAACCTTAATTTCTGGATAGTTGTATCTTTTGAGTATCTCTACCAATTGCTTTGCAAATTCAGCATCTTCAGTGCCGGTATTTTCAAGTTTCTCAACGTATTCTTCAGGAGTTATGAATCTGAATATTTGTGTGGCAAGCCCAACTGATACCTCTAGTAGCTTCTCTTTCTCTACCATGATTGCTTTTATCACCTGTTTGAAACAACAACAACAGGAAATAAGTTGTGTGGCAATTCATTTCTTTCTGGGAAGAGAAACTCATTCTTCTTGTTCATACAAGGTAATTAACTTCGAAATGACATTGACCATTAATATATCACAATTCCAGACGTACTATCTCATATATGACATGCGACTATCATTTTGAACTGTTATGCAAAATTTTTGGTTTGGCAGAATTCTTTTTACTACTCATTTATCTGACACTAATCATTAAGTTTTCAAAGGATGGCACTAATTAATACTTATATTCATGCACTTGATTGATAACATAGTAGCATTTTCCTTGACTGTGCAACTGTGCAAAAAAACAGAACTAGTTCTCAACTCATGAAAGATTACTTAGAAATGTGTTTTAGGAAGTTATTTTTCATTTCTTTATCTTTTGAAGTTGGAAGTTGAAATATGTGGAAGGTGACATGTGTTCTCTTAGTTCGATAATAAACGCTATCATAAAGGATGTTGAAATAGAATGCATTGTTGGATGTTATTGGGACAGTATGAATCTTTTGTTTTAATGGATGTAAACGATTAGTGTGTATCGGTAATGGTAAATCAAACTATTGAACAAAGGGGAAACTTTCTGAATTGGAGTTACCTTATTCTGGGGTGCATGGAGGTGAGGAGAACTAGCTGGAGAAAAGTAGTTGGTATTTTGATCACACTGAGACGGTGAATGATTTGGGAAGCGTAATAATGAGTCCAAAAGAAGCAATTACATATGATTTGGCAGTGCATAAAGATGTGCACATAAACATAGGATGAGCTTCACATTATATGCCTAACGCATAAGGTTGATGAATGATGAAGGATGTCTTACATGTGTGTATGTGGTCATTGCAATTTCTGTCTAGAACATGTAGAAATATAATGGCTGTATGCTTACAGTCTGTATCATTTGCTCATCTAGACTGCGAATAAAGTTGGAAGGCACTAATTTCATCCATAGTATTTTAAATTTCTAATGCTAATCTCTGTTGTTTCTTGTGAACATAGCTGAATACATAACTTTAATTGGTGTGGTAACCCATCCCCCTTCCGCCTATTTGTTTTTGTATTGTGATCTTAATTATTTTTTCTGGAATATGTTTGATTATTATCTCCATTCATACTCATATGGTTAAGTCTGGTTCTCTTGCTTCCCTCTCTGTAGGCATATTTATATTTCATTACTTGATTCTATTCAGCTCAAGAGAAAATCAGGTGACAAATATCTGCGAGAAACAGATTTGAGTGTGTGTGTGTGTGTGTGTGTGTGAGAGAGAGAGAGAGAGAGAGAGAGAGAGAGGTATAAGGCTTACAATGGGTACCGCATCAGTGACTCCCATTAGGTGGATGGAGCATTCAGGGGCTGAATAGGCACATAAGTTCCTGAGGATCCGAGAAGAATTAACTTGGAGCACAGGTTCTTTCAGTAAGCTAATCAACCTTCCCACTACATCCCTCTCCTTCAATATCTGGTCGCAGTTTCTCTTGCTCTCCAGTGCAAGCATTGCCAGAGCCTCCCCAGCTTCAGCACTCACAGAATTCTGTTCCTCCGTCAGCAGAGACCTGAAGAAGATAGACAGCAGAAGTTTAATCACTCCCCCGGTGCTCCCTATCCTTTCTCTTGCCTCCTTATCCATTGCTAGACTTGTAAGCACTTCAATCCCCAGCTTCTGTAGCATCATGTGGCTTTCTCCATACTGCAAGATCTCTCTGATGTTGCTTACAGTGAACACAATATCTGAAATCTCCTTCCTCAGCATCTTCCCAGTTTGCCCGGTTGTGCTTACCAAAATCTTCACCAACTGTAATGAGCGTTTCACTGTCTTGATCTGAGATTCTGGGGCTAGGTCATTCCTCAGCAGGCTTTCACTGGTGCTCGTGAAATCTATAATCTTTGGCATGAGGCCTCTGGCATTACCGATCTTGTAACAGTTATCATGATCACTGGCTAGCTTTTTAAGTATCAGCAGGCCCAAGAGGTTGAAGACTGAAAAATCATAGTCAGATTGTTCGGTGACTGCTAATCTGCGACCAATCTCATGAGGCTTCATGTCATAGCTCTGGCCGGTGTACAGCAGGGATGATATAGATTCCATTGCACCTGGGATCTCGGCAACCCGGATTGCACTCTGCTTCTTTCCAGCAAGTTTTGAGACAACCTCTGCTGCTGATCTACGGATCTCCTCTTCATCTGTGTTCTTCCAGTTTAGCATCTCAATTAGCCTCTCGATCAATGGAGTAGAAGTCCCAATCTTTCTGAGGGTGTAACTGGCAAATTGGGCATTGGTTGTGAACTTCTGAAGGATCCTAGCTCCTATGAGTTGCTCATCTCGTGAATTGGAGTCCAAGAGTTCCGCTCCGAAGGAGACAAGATCCATCTTGAGGCCATCAAAATGCTTCCATCAATGCATTTTGAATAAGAATCATAGAAGAATCGTTTTATGGAGACCATTCCATATGGTCCAAGTTCACACTCCCGGCGCACTTGCTCAAGCAACTTGCAGTAATCAATTTTCCAATTCCAGTAGGCCTTCTCCATCAAGAACATGAGAGCCTCAGCCAGGGACAGTGCATAGAACATGTCAAGTGCTGACTTTCTGTTGCTAGTCTCATCGGTAGATTTGCCATAGTCTTGCTGAATGAGCCGCATCAAGGAGAGAACAGCACAGGCTACAGCTGATATGAGCTGGAGCCAGTAAAAGATCCTACTGACATTTTTTGATAGAAATACCCATCCTGCATAAGGAAAAAGTGGAACATCTGATGAGTGCCAAGTTCTCTGTGTGCTGTATTTTGGGTCTTTGTTCTGGTATCTGCCTGTGACCATTTGTATTTTACTGGATATTTGATGACCGTGTTGGGCATCTGATTGAATAACTGAGAATGGCCTGAAGGCAGCCTTGACTGCATGAACCAGAAGCGAGAACCAGACACAAGTGCTCGAAAACTGTACTGGCTGGCACTGGCGAGGGACCATGTGGTGGCTTGGTGCTGCCATTCAATTTCATGGCTGCGACTGAATATTCTGGTGCCTTCAATAAGGAGGATCACAGTAACAAACCAGAAGTCCTTTGGCTCGAGGGTGACTGCAAACCCACCGAGGAGGACAACAGTGGCCCAGATAAAGCTGAGAGTTCCGAGCCCGCTGGCTGCTTTTTCCAAGATTGCCAGGCGGAGGGCGAAGAGAGTCAGCTTCTTTTCCGGGGCTGGCACTGCTGCATCTATACTTCTGCTTCCCGTGGGGGTTCGCTCACTTGGTTCTCTCTGAGGCTCAAAGAAGGTGGAGCTCCCCCAACTATCCTTGGTGAACTCACCAGTTCTTGGATGCTGGATGATTTCTAACTGGATGCTCGTGTTTTCTACTTCTTTTGATTGCCCGCGGTTGAACTTCATATTGCTGGTGACGATGAGAGAGATCTCCTTTCTTCTTTGGACACTCAAATATCAAAATTTCTTTTGATTTGATTTCTCACACTATAGCAGCATATATATTGAGGAGCAGATGATGAATGATTGAACAATTCGAATTCTGGCTGGGAGTTTCTTTTGGTGATTGATTTTGGTGATTGAATGACTGGAAATCTGGGTGGTGGAGTTTCGAGAAGACTGTCAAAAGTCCAGGTCTACTGGAAGATGTGCACAGACTGGATTATGGCCTGGTTTGCAAGTTCTGAAGGGGGGGTTTCCAAGAACAGGACATGAATTACTGGGGTGAGATAGTAAGGAAATTCAAATACTTGCAGAAGATGCAAGCCTTATTTTGATTGCTTTCTCTTGGATGTTGGCTATCCATGCATCTGCTTTGGTCCTTCAAAGTTTCACAGCAAAGCAACATGCTTAATGAGGTGCTGCTGATAATTGACTGGAATTGGGGCAGCACAGGTATCTCATAGGAAATTGTCAAATTTGAGCCCTCTGGAAGGATAATCGTGCGGTTTTGAGGTTTTGAAGGGTGGATTTGTCTCTGAAAAATGAGCGAGGACTGGTTTTGGTGAGATGAACTGAAAGTTCAAAGGATTGACCGGTTCGTAGGTGGATAAGAAAGCTTGGGAAGAAAGCTTCAGTGATGAGGAAGAGTGCAGCAAATGGCTTCTCTGTGGAGCCTGCAATCTCCATCTTACTCTTGTTTTCTATGTGGTTGTGTTTTTGACTTTCTTCATGTCTCTTTCTTTCCTCCTTTTCTCCCCTATTTTTCAGAGATAACTAGTGATTTCCCATATCATGCCACTCTGATTCCTCATTTCCCACATTTTTACTCTTGCTCTGCTTATTCATTTTGCCTCTCTTGAACTAAAACCTTTTGATACTAGCATGTCCAAAAAGAAGGTATCCAACAGGGCAGCCATTTTTTCATCAGTGCTCTGTTACATGTTTGTTAGATGACCTCTGGGTCTAAGAAATGTTCATATCCATCTATTTTATTGAATATGACTAGATTTCTTGTTTATTTCCAGTTAAGATTTATTTTTAGGAATATTTTTTTTTCACTAGATGTGCTGACCATGACAGAGGCAATCACTAAAACAAATCCTAGGTTTAATGTGTTAGAAACGGTACTTGTACTTGCTGCATTCACCAAATGATGATTAAGATTGCTTACTAAGTGCAAGATGCATATATTGAACACTCTATGTGCTTCTTCCTGATCAAAATATTTTTTTTCCCCTCCCCTCATGGAAGGACCATCCACATAGATCTTATTATTTATGGAATGAGCTGTGCACCAACTAAGAATAGGACCACAAGGTGGACACATGATTAACTTATGTGGGACATGAACCCAACTTGAATCGATGGACTTGGTACAAATTAAGACATGTCGCTTGCTCTTTCTATTCTCTCTTCTTCTCTGGGTCCACAACCAGCCTTATTGATGAAGTGTTTTTGTAAGAATGATTTTTACAGATTTTATGTCAGCTTAATCAGTACACTGGTGTCTTTACATGGTCAATTAGGAATATCAGCAATTCTTTCTTTTCTGGATACTCGCTTATTAAAAATTTCTTCTACTTTGATCTCTCTCACTATGGCCACATAGAATAAATTATAAATATTGCCATTCAGCTTTGAGCACTTGGTTATCAAAATTTCTTCTTCTTTGATATTTTGCATTATAAAAACATATAATATTGCTGAATGATTAATGATTTGAAATTTTGTAGGCTATGGAGTTTGTATTGTTTTCTTTTTGGAAACTGTAAATGTTCAGCCTTCTAGAAGAGACACAAACTGGAGCATTGTCTGTTCTGTAACTCTCAGTGGAGAATGGCCAATGGATTATTGGAGTTTGAAGGAACATTCACAGAGTTTGCAAAAGGTGCAAGGAGAGTAATGACTTGTGGATGCTCATGTTAGTTATAGATGCTACTGCTTCCAGATTTCGCCACAGAGCATCACAAATGAAGTTCTGATGATGATTTACAGGAAGCCATCAAAGTTCAGCCCTGGGAGGATAATTATTGTGTGTTTTTGGGGTTTCTGATGAACGGTCGATTTGTCTCTGAACAGTGAGCATGGAGTGTTATGTTAAAGAGAGACGGACATTTCATAGAGATCAGCGGAGTTGTGAGGTGGTTGAGAAAGCTTGGGAAGCAATCAGAAGAGGGAAGAGTGAAGCAACTGGGCTTCTCTGCGGAGCCTGCAGTTCTCCTGTTCGCTATGTGAGAAATGTTTTCATGTTTTCCTTTGCATCGGTTTCATTCCTCATTTCCTCTCATATTTTTAGGAAATTACTACTAATTTTCGTTACCATACACACTTATTTCTCTCTGCTCCCTTATTTTGCATTTTTATTCTGCTTCCTTTGCCAGTCTTTTCAACTCAAACCTTTTGGCACTCAGCATATTCCAAAGAATTGTATCCATCAAGGGCATTAGATTCTTCATCAATACTCTATTATTTTGTTTTTGGATTACGTTCAGACGTAAGAAATCTTCTTATCCATCTATTGGATGTGTGTGTGTGTCTGGACTTCTTGTTTATTTCCACTTAATGCCCACTTGACGCTGATTTCTTCTTTAAAAACTTTTTTCACTTGATGTCTTGGGCATGAGAGGAGGCAATCTAGAAAGGAAATCCTAGGTTTAATGTGATAAGAATGATACTTGTTTAACTCGCTGCATTTACTAAATGTTGATTTAAGCTTGGTTACATGGTGCAAGATGCATATTGAGCACTCTTTTATGCTTCTTGCTGATCAAGGTATTTTGCTTTTCCACAGGAAAGAACCATCCAGTTTGATGTTGCAAAATATGGAATGAGCTGCGCGTGAAGCCAACAAAGAATAGGACTACAGGGTGGTGGATGCATGGTTACTTGTGTGGTACATGAACTCAAACTTGTATCAATGGGTTTGGTCCTTACTATGGTCATCTGGTCCTCTATCCTCTCCCAGCCTCTGGTACCACAGCCAGACTTATCGATGAAAAAAGTCTGGTAAAGATTTTGACAGATTTTGTCAGCTTTCTAATTAATCATCTCATTGGTTTCTTGACATGGTAAATTAGGCATATCAGCATGGGATTGAAAGGGAAGGAAACTTGGGAATGAGGAGCGACGTGTAATCACTAGGAATCTGAAAACTTTGAGGAGACTTCCGCGGTGTAGACTGAAGAGTTGTGAGATTGCGGGCAACTCATCAGAATGTAAATTAAAGCAGACCCGTAAGCAATCTCTGATAATAGGTGTAAGCTTGAGGAAGCTCTTCATATATAGCTATTGTGGACCAAGAGTGGTCCTTGTCAACATGAAGACGTGTGACTTCGCACTAAGTGAAAGGCAACAGCTCAGCTCAAATCAAACATCAACAGCTTGAACACAATTTAGTGTTGGTAGGAATCCAAGAAGCATTCAGTCAGCATCAAAGTCTTTGAATGCTTCAGTGTGCTCATGTAACAAGCAAATAAAGTCACCTCTATTGACTTGTATGTGTTAACTTGTATTTATCAGAGCACAGAATATTAGAGGGAAAAGCCCTTGAACATCAAGGCTTATGGAAAAAAATTGTTGCTACTAGGATGGGCAAAAGCATTTGCATTCAAAGATAGATTTGTACATTTGCAGCCCTTGGTACATAAAGACTGGCAATTTTACCATTTACCACATCAACAAAGCGACAGCGCCATCACCGCAAGCAAAACTAGCAACCTTGAACGCAGCTACTGGAAACATAAACATACATGAAAGCCACAAAGCTGCAAATACTTGCATCCACAATACAAATCCATATGTTTGCACCACATCAACTGCATCTCATGTTCCAAGTGATTCACATGGAATGCATTTGGATGGTATCTCACATGAAATGACTCCTGCGTTTCCCTGAAGCACATCACCATGTGATACCATGCATGAATTCTTTTCATAATCAATAAAATACAATAACTATATGTGTGCAAAAGATAAATTTATAAAAAGAAAAAAAAAGGTGGGTGACTACCCCTAATACATATTCACAAAGAATATATGCTAAGAAAACCTGCTGTCTTTCATTTTTACAATCACGAACCATATATGTGCAAGACAATGAAGGAAGAGGGAAGAAAAAAGAAGGAAAAACAAACTACATTTTTCCCCCTACTAATGCAATTGGAGCACACAACACTACAAAACCACAGATTGTATACCAGTATAATGAATGAATCCAGTGACACCCGGCACCCCATTTGCCTGATTTCATCTGTTGCCCTTGAAGAAGTTAAGACCCCAACGATGTGCCAACCCTTCAATGATGTGGCTCGATGGGTTCTTCTGTACGACCAATGTGGCTCGTGTGCCATCGCCTGTATCAACATCCTGCTGTGCTGAGCTGCTCGCACAGGCTGAACTCCGAGCACTATCAGAAGTGTTTCCACTACTCATGGAGCCCTTCATACTTGATGACTCAGTAGTAGCACAGGGTGTTGTTGGCTTGGGTACTGGCACTGCGGGTGGTTCAGGCCTGGAGCTTGCTGAAATGGTGCTACCTGCAGCCTCAGGTGACAATCCATTAGATTCTGGCACGGGAGCTTGCAAGCCATCTGATGACGGATCATTTGGAGCTGTATCTACACTGGACTGCACATCCTCTTGGCTTGGTTTCATGTCTTTCAAGGACTCTAGTATTGCTTCCATAATCATCTGCATCCAAGTGAAATAAACATCAGCATCATCTGCCATTGACCAAGACTTTTCCTTCCAAAGGAGGTTATAGGTTGAATAAGGGAGGAAAGAGGGGGGGGGGGGGGGGGGGGGGGGGGGGGGGGGGGGGGGGGGGGGGGGTGTGGGGGGAAGCAAAGAGAGAGGGAGAGCGCTTCACAGAAGGACCAACCAAACTTCTAGCACAAGTTAACACCTGATGTAAACCCTACGAATTAGCAACAAACCTCAGTTTAGTGCATGTTAGAGGGAAGGAAACCTAACATATTGGTCATGCCTTTTAGCCCTCATGCAGCCAGCAAGAAACCTTCAAAACCTCTCACACTTGGAAGAATCTAGATAAGGGAAATGAGACAAACAATGAAAATTCCATCCATCTTGTTGGAGACTAACCAAAGAGCACCTAGAACTCCAACCAAAAGAGAAAAGGACATGATTTTCTCTTTTACTAACGACCAAAGTTCCTTCGGGTCAGATAATAATCAACAGGAGGTCATCAATCAAAGCTTATGAGCATACTTTAAGATTCAATAACAATGTATATCGGTATTTAACACTGAAGTAATTTGACTTGGCAATCCTAAGACCAGAAGAGGATTATGTAACCTGATAATTGACAAACTTGAACACTTCTTGATGAATTGTTACAATGAAAATGCATTGTGAACAATTTATGATTTCCCTGATCCGTCTATCAACTTTTCAGGTAATAATAGATAGAATGGTGAACATCATGAAAGAGGGTGGTGTGTCTAATCATAAGGAGAAAGACATGATTACTTGAAGTAACTATACATGGCTACATAATGTTTTGAACTTCTGCTCATCTGGGAGTGGTAGTTAAGAGGAAATATAAGATCAACATGGACAAAGTATATAATCTCCTTAGAGAAGAAAAAGAAGACAAAAAAAAAAAAAATGAACATGTAGCATGTGCCAACAATAACTCGAAAAGAAATAGTGTAATAGTGAGATTTCATATATGGGGATCTTATAGTGTCTAATCAACCTACCCTTTCTTCATCTTCCATGCTGGATGGTACATCTGACAAGTTGTCAAAAGAATACTCCACATATTCGTCATCAATTGGGCTATGGGAATGACCATTGGGAAGGGAAGCACTGAACAGCCTAGATGAAGACGGATCATCTCCTCCATTTACCTGCAGTGGCGAGTAAAAATGAGAATATTATTTTGAAGCTTCTAATGATTCATAAAAATGCATAAAACACAATGGACTAGATTCTTGCTCCTTTGAAGGAAGCATAACATCATGTCCAGAAAGGCACCTCTACCAATAATGCGAATATTACAACCAAACTGTTGCTCTAGCCAGGTTCCACCTCTTTCACTTCATGAAACAAAGACAAGCAAAACTTTGGAAAGGATAGAAGGTTGGATTGCAGAAAGAAACAAGGTCTGAAATGGAGCCAAAATGGATATTATCACAATCTTACTAAACATTTTTGTTCATATTTCAATGGTCAACATCCTCACTGCATCGTGCTAGATGAGTACTACTGTGAAAAACAGGATACTACCATATGAAACATTTCATAAAATTGTCTCGTATAACAAGGTTCCTTCATATATTATTAAGATGGGTGGAGAAACTTATTTAGCCTTAAGATTGTACTGGAATTATACTTGAAATATTAATTAAGTTTGCTCATAAGCTACAAAGATACAGCGCACGTGTAAATAATTATTTCAAGTCTTTGTATATATTGTTAAACTCTTTGATTATATTAGTTACCTAATTAGGAGTTTTCTATTGCTTTATGTAAGAGTTATATAGTTACCTAATTAGGAACCATATTTCTTTCTGTATTAGGAGTCCTACTCATATAAGCTGAAAAGATTCTACATGCAAAGTGATGACTGATCTATATGCTTAGTGAAGAGACAAATACACAAATTAATATGGCATAGAAGTATAAAAGGTACCTCTGGCCCATCTTGTTTCTCTTGGGAGGAAATATCAGAAGGGACCTGCATATTGATCGAAAAATGCACATGTTAACATGACTTAAACGATCATCATTCTTGCATATTTCAAAAATCTTGATAGAGATTAAAGCAATGAACAATACGGGAGCATCGCAATCACCTTGAAATCAAAGAAATAAGAAAATAGAGTTTTGACAAGAAAATAGAAAAGAGAAATTAGGGTTTAGAAATAAGACCCAGATAGATTTAGGCTTCACACCCCTTACGCCACGGGCTTCACACTCCAAATAAAGCTCAAGAAATATAACTGAATTTTTAATTTATTCATTGTCTACTGATAATATAAGTCTGGGGCCTATTTATAGGCTTTACAAAATAACACTTTTTAGAAGATAACTGACATGGTACTAAACACCACAAAAAAGAAAAACAACTAATCTCAAATACCTATGGCATAGAAAACAACTAGCGACGGTGATGTCCTCATCATTTCTCTCGGAGTGGGAGAAACTCGACTCTGTCGGGTAAGGGCACCCCTCATGAACTATCTCAATCAGGACATTGTGGTGGTCGTGGCAGCAGCACTAATGCATCACATCGAGATCAAGATGATGGAGGTGGAGGTGGAATTGGTGCCCGTGACAGACTAGCTGCAGTCGATGGTAGCTCGAACAAGATACGTGCAGCATAACAAAGCAACTCATCTCCACTGATAACTAACCCACATAACAAGGCGCAATCTCCTGTGAACCAGCATCCTGTAAAAAGATCTGCAATGGGCCGTACACATTAGGCGATCTCAAGAAAAACGAAACCCTTATAACTGCCGAAGGTGGCACTAGCTCTAAAGTAGGCTCTGCTGGAAGATCTACAATGGTCTCGTTAGGGAGCTATTCAACTTCTGTGGACCGTGAGGAAATCCCTTCTTACAATGACACCAACTCAGCAACAACTTCAGGCCCTGACTCTAGCTTATCATCAACTTCTGACTCTGATTCTGAATCTTTAACAACCTCTACCGCCTTACTTCCTAGAATTTTACCATGCCAGCGAGGATCTCTTTACATTCAACGACTAGATCACTAAATTGTGGACTCTGAGGTATGAAGCATACCTAGTACGAAAATCTTTTAAGATCAACCAATCTCGACGTAGATACGAGTCTTTTCATAATCAATGAGCTTCTCCAGCCAGCTTCATTTGGATATAGTGACACTTCTGCTCAACTATCAAGGAGAAACATCTGAAAAAATCTTCAAGTTGATTTTTTCACTTTTCATATCCATCATGACCATTAGAACCCCTAAAATATGGGAGCATTGCATACATGTCCCTTCCAACCTCCTTTTTATCACCATCAGTATGTATGTATGTATTTATCACAAAAGTAAAACCCCATGAATAAAATTCAGTGCATAAGGATCTACCCAAGAATCTCAGTGGCTCGAGCTGGACTCAAAACGGGCTAAAAATATGGCTTGAAACGCTGATTTTCTGCTACAGGAACAATATCGACACCAAACACGGGCTCGCTGAGGTCAGATCGCTGCTCAAGTGCTACGAATTCTCTTTAGTGGTCAGGGGCTCAATCACGAACCCAATGCTTCGAACAGAGATCGAAACGAACTCCGCACAAGCGAGAAACGGACTCTAGATTAAGGTTGTGTTGTTGCTGTTCAACTGAGTTGACTCAGCTGAGTTGATTCGACTGAGTTGGCTTAGTCAACCAACTCAGGTTTGGGTCTAACTGACTCTGGATCAGTGAGTTAGACCCGTCGGTTCAAATGAACTCAATATGACTCAGAGCATATCCGGGTCGGGCTGAAGCCATGCGGGAAATGAATCCGACCCAATTTCAACCGGTTGTGTAATCGTTTACAGGAGCGGGTTGGGGTTTTAAATTCTCAACCCGATACCCTTCCTCCACCCGATCTTGCAGCTAGGGCAAGCGATCTCTTCACGTTGGCGGCGCTCGAGGGAAGCGATGGCGAGGTCATCGCGTTATGGCTCTTGATGATGGGGATGAAGGCGGCGAAGGAGATGGAACGACGACGAAGCAGCGACGGTGGTCTGACAACGATGACGATGGCGGAAGTGAAGGCTCGGTGGCGAGGAGATCTTGGCGACAAGGAGCTCTGAAGGTGGTGGAGAGGAAGATCTGACGGCAGCGAGTGCAAGGCAACGTCGACAAGGGCTAGATCTCGTCTACATCGCCTGAAGTTAAAGACAATGAGTTCTTGGGATGAAGTGAGGTGAAGTGGTGAGTTCTTAAGATTAAGGCGGGGTTGGTTGTCGCTATCGATGCCGATGGGGAAGAAGGCGACGCTATCGGGGTGAGGTGGCTCAGAGGTGGCAGTTGGATGCGGAGGCAGGTGGCTGCGGGTATGTTAATAGAGGATGATGGTGAAGGAGATGAGAGGACGAGAAAGATGAACAGTGTAGATTTGGGGAAATTTGGGGAGGGAGATTAACAATGTAGATTCGTATTTTTTTGGGATTTTTGAAAGAAATTTGGGAAAAATTTGCAAGTTTTTTTTAAAACGGATCTAGGGTTTAAAGAGATGGAGAAAATTTGGAAGAGGATTGAGGCCTAAGCTCTGTTACCAAATTGATGTAATACGGGAGGATTGCAATCACCTTCAAATCAAAAAAATATAGGAAACTAGAGTTTTGATAAGAAAATAAAAAAGAGAAATTAGAGTTTAGAAATAAGAACCGGATAGATTTGAGCCTCGCACCCCTGACACCACGGGATTCGCACCCCTGGACACCACGTGCATCACACCCCATATGCCACGGGCTTCACATCCCAATCTCAAAAACTCAAAGCTCAAAAAATATAACTGAATTTTTTTAATTTATTCATTCATTGTCTACTGATAATAGAAGTCTGAGGCCTATTTATAAGCTTTACAAAACAGCACTTCTAGGAGACAATCGATATGGTAATAAATACCACATAAAAGAAAAATAACTAATCTCAAAATAAACTAAGGCATAGAAAACAACTAGCAATGGTGATGTCCTCATCAGTAACTTTTGAAGGACAAGCCCCTGACTCCACATATAACATATGATTAAGAAGGTTCGCAATAGCTTTTGTCAGGTGATACATTTCCACTAATAGAATAGGGACACAAAAATGAACATAAATGTATATATGCACAGGTCTAAACATATAAATGCACAAGGATTGTGCCCACCAAAACCAATGATTTGTGATAAGAGTTTAAGATATAAATTTCTGTTTCATAAAAATAACGACAATGGTATAAGAACAGAGTTAAATGCTTTATCCTACTAATTTCAGGTTTGCTATATGATCTTGGTTTAACTCTTTCAAGTGTCACCAAGCTTTTGCACAATAATCTTTTTTTTCCTTCTTTTTTGTCCCAATTTTACATTTTAATAAGATGACTCTAGAAGATACAATAATCTTTAATTAATTTGTATCATTCTGAATACTGAATCCTGAAATTCAATTATCTACTAAAAAGGAAACGAAGCTTGAAAAATCCTCATGACGTGAAGAATTTCCCTTATCCAGAAGTAGCGGAAAGCATTATTGATCCTCCTCAGTTTTGTTCAAGACTCGGAATTCAACATGGGAACCTGGAGATTTTAGCATGCAGGTCAGCTAGGGTCAGAAACTAATCATGTACAGATGAATGTAAATTCTATTGCAAAACATCTTAAAGGTTAACAAGGTCTTCTGAGTTTTGTGTCTTGTAATATGGACAGGCTCATTTCACAGTTCTAGACTCAGTTACTCTGAACCTAATAGGGTTTTCTTTGCAATTATGTCTATCAACCTGACCATATCCAAAAAGGATTGGACATCAAAATCCAACCTTTTCCTAGAAAGCAAGTTCCATGTTTTTGCATTCTATCCTCCACCAAAGTTGGTTTAGAAGTTTAGATCCTAATACTAATAACATATGATGCTCAATTACTCATTATGTACTGACTAGAAATCTGCAGTTCAAGTTTTGTTGGTTCAACCCGCAGTTCAATTTGGTTCACAATAATTTTCTTGAATTAAAATTTAAAACTGCACATAGATATGGGAATTTAGCTGTGTCCAAAATACACAAGAAATAGCAATATTTCATGTTTTGACATTTTAAAACAAGTAACTCCTTAAAACTGAACCTAGAAAAATCATAATAGCTATCTGATGGGGGAAAACAAACGGTTTAGATTTAGTAGATTTGAAATTTTTATTTAAATTAAATTTGGATAGGTTTGATTGAGATTTAGGAGTTATTTGAATTTAAATGGGGTTAGATTAGATTTGATGTTATCAATAATTGCACTATAGTGCACATTGTAGACTATGCATAGCCATGTAGTGATCTTTGAAAATTATTGAATAATTTGATTAAAAAATAAAGTTATTTGCTTTTGATATTAATTTTAATCCCATGAATTGAATCATAAGCGGTACAGTCAAGATTCGGGTTATGATCCGCGATCATATCTTTCTTTTCTTCTCTTGTTCTTCCTCAATTCCATAAAACCCCCACCACAAACCCTAAAATGCCCCTCCGTCCCACATCAATTTGGTATTATAGCCAAATTTCCTGCTTTTTCCCTCCATAAAAATCCACTTCAAAAAAACTGTCCCGTAAATAGTAATTTATTGTTTTGTGAACAGTGATTTTACTATTCATCGCACTGTTCATGCAAAGCGCAGCCGCAGTCCAGAGTCTGTTTCAAGGCCATTCGTAGTCCGATTCGAGTTCTGCCTGAACCGTTGGATGCATGACTAAGTCCCGGAGCTACAAGAAAGATTTCACAAATCTGACCTCCACAAGCTTCTGTTTGGTGCCAGTAGTGTTCTTACAGAAGAAGATCAACATTTCACGCCACGTTTCTAGCCCCATTGGAGTCCACTTCGAACTGTTCAGACTTGAAGTAAATTCTCAGCTTATGCACTGAATTATCTTCATGGGTATTTACTTTTACGGTAAATACATTTATACTGATTGCGATGACAAAAAAGTTAAAAGGAGCTTGTCCCGTACTTTCGGGGTGCTTATGACTGTTATGGTTATGAAGACTGGGAAAGAAATCTTGAAGCCTTTTCAATTATTTTGATCTGGCATCTAATCAGAAGTGCTTTTATGCCTAAAGAAAGTTGGATGAAGAAGCTTACTGGTATTGAAAAGACAGCCATAGCTCCTGTAGAAATTGATTTGTCTTGCAAGACCTACTTCATATTCAGTATGCTACGCACCTTCTCTTGACTGAGTTTCAAAAGACTCTAAAGGACATCCGGAAAGGTATTGAAGAATACATTGCAGCAAAGATTAACATAGAGCCAGAACTAGAAGTCGCAGCTGAGCCAGAATCAGAACCAGCAGTTGTTGATGAGTCCGAACTCGGGCCAGAGATAGAAGAGCTTCTTGTAAAGACTTCAGCAGATCTCCCAGCAGAGCTTTCCATAGAGGGTTCCCTTACCCTTGAGATTGCGTGATGTATAGGATCCCTTACAGATCCTTTAAAGGCGACAGGTTCACAAGAGTTCAGATTTCTTATGATGCAGAGTACAATCGATCCAGTCTTCATCAGGAATGATTTGCCTCGACATATTACATGTGCCTTGTTCGAGGTACCATCTTGGTCATGAAAACCAGTTCCACCTCCACCTTGGTTCAGCCATGACGCATCGATGCTGATTTCCTGACCACTTTTACCTGATTGAGGATTCATGATGTGATTCAATACGATTGTGCTTCTCTTCTATGTACCACTACATTCATCGGGAATGAATATTTTCAAGCCGGGGAGAATGATGGGGAAAACAAACGGTTTAGATTTAGTAGATTTGAAATTTTTATTTAAAGTAGATTTGGATAGTTTTGCTTGAGATTTAAGAGTTATTTAAATTTAAATGTGGCTAGATTTTGTGAGATTTGATGTTTTCAATAATTGCACGTATAGTGCATGTTGTAAGCTATATATAACCATGTAGTTATCTTTGAAAATTATTGAATGATTTTGATAAAAACAAATGAAGCTAGTTGCTTTTAATATTGATTTTAATCCCATGGATTGAATCATAGGCGGTGAAGCCAAGATTCAGATTGCGATCCGCGATCATATCCATCTTTTCTTCTCATGTTCTTCCTTAATTTCATAAAACCCCCACCACAAACCCTAAAATCCCCTCAGTCCCACATCACTATCCCAAATATATTGGCATAAATGCATTTTGGTAAGAAGTCTAAAGACTCCATAGCATCACAAACAATTGATGGAATAGAACTAGAACTATGCTCAAGTGTGCCACGTGTGCATTCACGTTAATGAAAGAACAAAGATACCACAGCATGATATGATTTCTTGACTTATATATTTAACCCGAACATGACCGATTTCACCTACATCTGTCCGACTCATAGGTCTTCTTGAGCGAAGTTGAGTTATAGCATCTTCCGTGCTTCCTGATGCAAGTTCTGTTATCCAAAACAAAATGCACATAGTATTTCACATACAAGTTAACAATACTATGCTAAATTAACAGGTCAAAAGAGAGGTACAAGGTTCTTGGTTCTTACCTGGATGTGGTCCAACAAAATTATGATGTCCATACGCTATTTCATGCACATTATCCCAGTTATCCTTTAGAATGAGACCAAAAAATAAATCAGATCAACTTGTTAATTGATCCCTTTTTATTTTTGGGGTATGAGATAAACAAAATGTCACATGGAACATTTAAGTTTTATAAAATACCTCCAAATTTTCTTTACCTTGTCAAAGAAGTCATGCATTGTGTGGAAGTAGTGTTCATCAGATGGAGGGTTCAGTACATTATGGAAGAAAATTGTAATTGAATCGAAGTAGAACTGCGGACGAGGGGAGTTATGATCGCCATCAAATTTGATGATATTTTTATCTCCCTGCAAGTTAACATTTCTACCATGCATCAGGACCGAGAAGTTAATGTACTACATTAACAATCTAGTTTATAAAATAAAACAAAAAAAATAAACTAGAAGAGTCCATAGTGTCAATTTTCCTCATATTGTTATGTATAATGTCCGTTAAAAAAAAAAAAATAGACAAACAGGGCAGATTATGTGGTTCTGCTAGATGCATCTCATGTAATCAGAGCTGTTCCAATTAAACGAAGCCACAATCTTCAACAAAAGTTACAGATGGCACGCGAGATGTTTGGGTTGCCAAAAATATTTGACCTTCAAAATGACTCGTGCCGAAGAATATGTGTAGAACACAGAATCATGTAGACTAGCTGCTGGATTCATGCAACCAAGTCATGGCCTTACAGGTATAAATATAGAGAATCTTTTGTGGGGTGCTGGCAACAATTATATTTCATAGTTGCAGTTGACACGTAAATCTTGCAGCGTGCCACCTGCGATCAAAACTACCTGCTCAATTTCAACAAGTAAAATATAACATGATCGCACACCAGTATTTGCTGTAACGTATTCAGTTTCCAAGAACCTAATGTTGCTCAAAGAAGTTTTTAAGTTCAGTCTTCAGAAATGCTTTGATCACAGAACCAGAGGAGGAAGCAACAGTGAAAATAATATACAATGCAAAACAGAAGACAGAAAGGTCTTACAACGATACCTATACGCTTCGAAAATATTTACTATGAACTAGGTTTCCAACAGTATGCCTCTTTTGGAATAAACTTTGTCAAGGAATTAGTTTTAAAATTCAGGAATAAAATAAATGGAGAACAGATAGCCAGATAAAATAACTAAAAGAGGCATGAGACAAGAGAGAGAAGAAGATGACAATAAGAGATTACAGACAGAAAAGCTTTAAGAGAAGCTTCCATAAGGTTTCCATTGATAAATTCTCGGGTCATGCATCTAATCAGAAAGAATATATTTCCTTGGAAATAGAGTACTATATGAATACAGTCTAAAAGCAATTAGACAACCAAATAATTTTAAATAACAGGATGGCTGTACTTTGGCACAAACAAAGAACGAAATAGAAAGCAACTTGCTATGAGAATATATTAATGCAATTAAAAATCAGACAAAAAAGAGCGGATGCACATATCAGGAACTTTATTGTGGCACAAAAAGAGGAGGGATAAAAAAGAAATAAAGAAACAAAAGAATGGAGTGGAAATATAAACTTACAACATAAGATTCGTATATGCGGTCTGAATGATGTGGATGTATAAAGTCATCATCAGTCGCATGTCCCAACAAAACTGGAACAAAACAGCACTTTGCTACCTACATGATCAGTATTTAAAATTACCAGAAGAGTGGAATATACAAGGCTAAGAACAAGTAATTAAACTCCAAAGATGATTCCAAAAGTATATGTTCTTCATGCAACAATAAATCTCAAGAATGTAGATATCATGGTTCAAAATCTCAGAATCGGAATCGGCATTAGATTTAGGTATCGGAATTAACCATATCGGTCATTTCGTCTCAGTGATATTGGTCTCAGTTGAAAAAAAAAAATTAAAAAAATAAATATTTAAAATTTTGTTCAAATAATTAGTAGCATTTTGACATAATTTTTTAGAAAGATTGATGAATTTGGATTACATTTGGACAAAATATTACAATACAAAGCTATTGGTGTAAAGACATAAATTAAGGGTATTTACAAAGACATTACGCTACAATTAATCTAACAAACTAATTATATTCTACTTAATTATGTTCATGAGAACCATTTTTAACACTTTTTAGCACTTCCTATAATTAACTAATTAATTATATTCATGGCGACCATTTTATAACAAAAATTTAACAATTTTTCTAACAAAGTAGGTTTAAACAATTAATCTAACGAACTAATTATATTTATTACACCATTTCCTTCCCTTTTTCTAACATTTTCTAGATAAATTAATTACTTATACCAGAGACAACAAGTTATTGCCCATTTTCTAATCATTTTAATATTTTTTCCCTAACAAATCAAGTTATAAAAAATAATTAATCTAACAATATTCATCCGGTTAGTTATCAATTTAGGTTTTTTTCCTCAATATTTTCTCTTTTGGGGATTGTTTGCAAGGGAAAGAAGTATTTATAATCTTTAAAAAGAGTAAACATAGGATTGTCTCATGTTCAAGAATAATCATTATACCCACAAGACACTGAAAGCGAAATAAGATTACACACCATTGTTTTATAGTGTCAAATTAAGAGACTAATGGAATCCAAGCAATAACGCGGAGTTCGCTATCAATTACTAAAATTTTTACACTATATAATCTAGAAGATATAGTTGAATTTGATGTAGTCTATGTTGCACGGACAAGGCAACGTTGAAATGGACACGACATGTAGACACATGACAAATTCTTAAAAAAATACACACGACACACGCGTGTCCGACACGCTTATCGGAAACATTGATACGACTCCATGATAGAAGTGTTCGTACTACATAGACTGCAGTTTGACAATAGTTGTAATGGAATCTGTTGATTTTGACCGATTCTGCCCAATTTTGGCTAATTCTATACCACCGATTCTATCTCGTTGTCGGCCTCGGCCATTTCATATCGGAATCGGCCGATTCTTTAAACCATGGTAGATACAACTATATATCGCCAACAAGCAAATAAAAGGAAAAATAAAAGAGACAATATTGTAGATCTATCTAATTAGAGATAAATCTGAATTTTAAGGTTCATCTTCTCAATGATACACATGAGAGGGATTAGAAAAATACAGCCACTCCTTTTATCAAGCATATCAATATACATTCCACCATTGTTCTAAAAATCAGATTAATCGGCCAACTAATCCTATTCAGTGGCAGCCCACTTAATATTACATTAATCGCTCTGATTATGCGCTCGAGCGATTAATCGAGTCCAAAACGATTAATCTCCAATTAATCTCCGACTAATGCGTGATTAATCCGATTAATCTCTGATTAATCATTTAGGTATTTCATATGTTTTTTATTTGAAAAACTTATCACTTTGTGTATGTTGGATCGCTAAGTAGTTTATGCTGTGATGTTGATGATTTAATAATAATCTTTTATTAAATAGTAGATGAACTGTTATTTATTAAATAGTAGATGAATTATGATATTTTATTATTGTATATTTGTATAAAATGATACTTATGTTTTATTATTTTTGATTATTTTTCAAATTAACTTATTTAGCACTCTTTCTCCATCATTCTTTAAAGCTCATTATTTTGATTGATAAATTGACAATTTTTTTATTTATCTTATTTAGTAAGTAAGTTCTTTGATTTATATTTATGTTACAAAATTTGAAATCTTGAATTACTAATGTGAAAAGATAAGTTCTTTTACTTCTTTCTTTTCTTACTATTTATTCATATTTCTTGTTCATCATATCATGGTTTATAACTCCACACATCTAGATATTGTCATGTATAATATTTAGGTATTTTCAATAATTAACTGTATATATTCATATGTAGTTGTGTATAAATATAATTAAATATATTAAAATTTTAAAAAGATTAATCCCTGATTAATCTCCGATCAATCATTATTCAATGTTGGACCGCACGAATAATGAAACCGATTTTTAGTACACTGCATTCCACCTACTAGGTTCTCAATTGCATAGCTAGACACTTAATTGCATAAATGTTGAGGGGCTCATCCAAAATTTGCAAAAGAAATAGAAAGCAGATTGAAAGGAACTCATAATAGGTAACTAGTTATTATAATCTATTCAGAAGAAAAGCCAAAGTTGAAGATCAAAGGAAAGACAATCAGTTTGATTACAAAGGAACTGTCCCATTCAGGTTTCAAAATTTCCACAGCTAATCTACTGAAAGGGAGACACAATCATAATTTAATTAAAGCAGATTCAAGAAACATAAAACAGCAAGCAAGTGTAGGAGTGGAAAATATAAAATCACACTTTATTGAATCTTTGCAGGAGAATTCATACACATACATCTAAGTTGCAAATTTATAGCAACGACAAAACACACAGTTGATTCTGTTGATTATAGCATAAAAAAACCACAAAAATATAAAATCTTCAAGCTTCATGAAGACCTTTCAGAAGGAAATAGAACCTGAATTGTGTCCAAATCCATAATGTCGAAGTTTGCTTTCTTCCTGATAACCTTCCGCATGTGCTGAATTGCAAGCTTTACCTACAAAAAACAGTGATGTAGCATTCAATGACACATCTGAGATTGGATCTGACTCTTTTAACAATCTTTGTAAATAGACAAAAGAACTTGGCAGAAAAGGGCATTTTCAATTTTTTTATTCTTTTTGTTGTGTGCTCTTAAAATAGGTACCGGCTAACGTGAATGTGTCAAATAATAGTGACTGCATGACCCCACAATCCATGCAACACATCAAAGTAGTGCCAGGAACACAAAAAGAAAAAAAATCTGTTGGACCTGACTCTGTCATCATCTTTGCAAACAGATAAGAAAATTTTACAAGAAAATGTGCTTTTAATTTTATTTATTTGTTGTGTTCTCTTAAAATGGGTACCAGCTTACTTGAATCTGTCTAATAATAGAAACTGTTTAAAACTTTAATACTTTTAAAATGATATCTGCCAAGTCTGCTTACAGTGAATTTTGGTAAGGGGTATTTGTAGGTATCCACAAGTTCCATCATCAAATCAACCAAATTAGAGAAAGGGCTATCAAGAACCATTCCAGCAATGGACGGGTCTTCAGCTCCATACATCAAACTGTTAAGGAAAAAAAAAGTGAAAGGTTCAAATGTACTTCAAGTATGATACCTTATAAACAAAAAGTAACGTATAAGCAATATACAATCACTAAATCCTGAGGTATAATATATTTGCACAGGGCCATGGGCATTGATTACTCTTCAGACATATAATATTATACAAAAGGACTTCAAAATAGGATTTTTTTGTCTCCATAGCAACAAATAAAGCATGAAACAGGAGAGTTATTGCTTCAATCAATATTCTCAAAACAAACAAAAAAACTAGACCACTTTCAAGAAAAAGAAAAGACATAGCATCCAAGATCCGAGACAAAAGCGAAGAATCCAGGAATAGAACCTGGTGACAGCACCCATGGAACGCCCCATAACCCAATGCAAGATACATTTCCATCTGTCCGTAAGTAATTGACAATAGCTCTAAGATCATCTTTCTGGGATGGAGAAGAAGGAAAGCATTTCTATCAGAAGGCCAGTAAACAATAGTGTTTAGTTAAAAGGTAAGGTGCAAAATTCCCACTTAGAAAGTGAAAAACAATTCCTTTTGTATTTTGAACACATTGAAAAAGAATCATTACAATCAGATAATATCTCCAATCATCTGTCATACAACTATCATATCAAAGTACAACAGGTTAGAATAACAATGCGCTAACACAATTTATTGACCACTGTCAATTGAGGAAAAAAACTGTAAATATACATCCTGAACACGCAAATAGTGTGTAACACCTCTCCAAGGATCAAGAAAGAAATTTCAAGCTAATATTCGATCCCTTGATCCCTTAAAATGGACTAGTTGGTTCCTGTTGAAAGCTGATGCGGCAAGGAGGACATACAAGAAGAGCAAAATCAAGCCGTGAACAGATGCATTTAGAGATACATACTGCAAGGCCACAATGCCATCAACAGAGGGGAACTTGTGGGCAGTTGTGACAGGTAAACAAGTTACCCCAGGCAGGACATTCAAAAGCTACCTGAATTTCCCCTAAAGCCATTTAGTAATCCCAAAGGCAGATGACAACCTGCTTAATCAGGACGAACTCTTATTGCCTTTTAAGGAAATAAGAATGAAATTGCTAAGAAAAAAAGCTTCGTGCCTCATGAATCTGCAGCAAGCTTAAAGTGAAAAATTGAGTGGTAAAAGGGCAGAAAAGTTTGGAAAAATACTATTTGGCTCCAACATTTAGAATATCCTTGCTAACAATTTATGCCAAGTGTTAACTATAAACTCAAAAAGAGCTTGTTTAAATGTATCCTACTATGCCGGCTTGAGGGTCACTTTAAGTGAACTACGTAAGTGCACATGTATGTAACAAAGCTAAAACATTGCACAAGGTTAGAAGACCACCCTGACAAGAAATTGATCATTCGCGAAGGATGAAACTACTATTCTAGAAGATCCTGCAATTAAAGCATATGCTATATGATGAGAATAAAAACAATAACAGGAGATTTCCACATTCTATCAATATAGAAAAGACACCAACAGCTGTAATCTTTTTCCAGTTACCAGGATGTGTGATATCACAATGATAGAGGTGCAGCGCATACTACAACAATAACAACAAACAAACAAAAGCATTCTATTCCAGCTCTTTGGGGTTGGGTATCCGATTTCCTTTTCTCCACTCACTTCCTTCCTCATCGGGACCGATCGACCACTTCTATGGCCGACCAAACTATCAGCCAGTTCTCTTCCTGACTGTGCCTAAAGCTAAGTACAAAACATACTCCAACAAAGGGGATGATATCGATGCTTTCACATACCATTATGGACTTCCTGCTGAGGTCAAATGTCTCGCGTCCAATCGAGTTTTCAAATGGGTACTCCAAAATGGGTTTAGTCCCAGATTGAATGGATAGGGAAAGACGGATAAGTGATACATTAAGCATGAACCCAAGACAACAATAATGATTTCCCCTTTTGCATCATGCTGGTTCCAAGCCTATTACCCAGTCCAACTTTAGTGGGCCCATGTCATGACAAATAGTATTAGAGCAAGGTGCCTATTTGTGGACAAATAATGCTACAGAATATTTGTTAATAAAAGATATTTGCGAGATTGGTGTGTGGGTGTGGGAAAATTTGAAAGAGTTTTATTTTCTTATTTTTTTATTTTATTTTATTTTATTTTATTATTTTATTTATTTATTTATTTATTTTTGGGGGGGTTGCAGAGAGCTAGAAAAAGCTCATAGTCAGACTTCAAGGGGTGTAGTGGGCAAAGACGTGGAACAAGAGTCAAAATACTGGAGTTAAAATAATACGAAAAATAAAACCAGGCTTACAGTGGATCTAGGAGTGTGTCCAATTCAAATTGGGCTCGATTTGATAGGAACCAAAGTGAAAGATGAGTAACTTGTTAAATACATTTGGACCCAAGTTCCAAATAATAATCTCTATTGGGTCATGCAAGTTCCAAGAGCTGGTTCATCAAGTTCATTAGTTCCATCTTACATGTGTGTGTCTATGTTGATTGATGCCACATCAAAGCCAAATACATTTAACTTTGAAAAATCTATATTCCTGCTTTTATGGTACATGATAATACAATGACCCTAAAGTATGTAACGCTGTCATGACATTCCCTGGATGAGAATAAATGTTGCTTAATCTTTCTCCAACTTAAAAGAGTGCACAAAAACAGGAAACTATAAAATCAAGGAATCTTATTAAAATGACACCACATGGCACGTTAAAAGAGACAAAGGTGATGTTTCACTTGTGTGCAAAGGTAGACATAATATTTTAGTTTGTCAAGGATCACATGTATCCAAGTCACTTGGCATTACTTGCTTAAAAGAGATTCCTCTTCTATAAGATGCCTCCGTTCAAGTAGAAAACAACACCATGTGAAATTCCACTTCTTACAAGCTCAAAGTACAGATAAGGTGGAAGTTGTACACTTGCTTCTCTAATTTTAGGCATAAGTTTAGTCTATCAGTCAGACACTTACTTCTTTCCATCCTAAAGTGACATGTTCCCCTTCAGAGAGTCCAGAGCCTGAGAAATCAAGGGTGAACACTGTAATGTTTGAAGGAAGCAAAATAATAGCAGCTTCACTGGCATCAGCCCTGCACCCACTGAGACAGATATACAGTTTGTTAATGAAAGAATATAAGCATAGAGGATTTATAGACATTGCACCAATAATTAAATGCAGTGCAAAATTTTGAACATTTCATGGTTTAAGGAAATTGGAAGCTTTACTTGGTTTAATTAACTCTAGCCTGCGCCAGCATTAAAGGTCGGTACCAGCCTGCCAACTGCCATCGAGGTCTATGGTATGATTTTCTCTTGCTCGTAGTTACCTCGTGAGGTATTTGGCATCGATGCTCAGAGGCTTGATATCAGACTGACAGCCTTTTCTTAAGAAAGGGTCAAGAATCATTTTCTAGAACTTGTAGTCAAGCCCATTTTGATGGGAAACGGGTTATATTATGTTCATGTGGTGATATTAAATATCTCCATTAGTTTAGGCATCAAAAGTTGTATCATTTACTTCTTACATGGTTAAACCAACATGTTGGATCTGCCATTCAAGTTTTAACGAACACTAGCCAATCACACACTCCAGCATTAATTGGTGGGAGTTGCTAATTTATCTGATCAACCTTGTGCAATTACTTTAAAGTTGTGATTGTTTCACCTCCACATTTGATCAAAATCATTGGCAACTTGGTGCCACTAGGCACTAGTCAATGCTGGACTGTATGATTTTCCTAGTGTTAATCAACACTGCAAATGGCAGATCCTACATAAAACCTCTTAAGCAGTAAAATCATAGAAACTAGTGTTCTCCCGAGCGGCAAATCTGCTAAGAAGTTGCTTTTTCTCGAGTTGTTCATCCTATCCTTTATTTTATATTAGTAAATAGTTCAAGCAATCTTTGTAAAAAGGAAATTCTAGTGTCATGTAAATTTTTATCAAACAAGGGCCTGAAAAGTTTATATTAGTCAATAGTTCAAGAAATTTTTGAAAAAAAAGGAAATTCTAGTGTCATATAAATATTTTATCAAACAAGGGCCTGAATAGCAAGGTAAAATAGAGCATACTCAGAACATATTACATAAATCAACTCGATTTCTCTAAAGACAAGCGACCCTGAAGTTTCCAAGTTCAAGACGAGTGCCAACATGACAGGAACACATTATGTCCGACTATATCAAGTGACCTGTGCATGGCTTATTAGCCTCTTTCTGTTTAACAACTTACCATTATTGTTAGACTATCCTTCTCATTTAAATTATTTATTTCTATTGCTTGTATTTGTCATGACTTGATTCCGAGGATGTCCAAGTTTGGAAAGTGACTTCAATCTTTTTGTCTGGAGTTCATGCTAAGAAGTATTTCAGAATTGAGGGTTGAGCTATATTATAGGAATGCATCACATGTATTCTAAGGGAAATTAGTATAATCAACAAAAGCTTAAAATTATGATCTTGGGCTCAGTGGTAGCTCCATTTTGCAGTTGAGAATTATTGCATCCCCAACTTAAACCCTATCTTTATTTCTCTTTGACCTCATTGAATTTGTGTGCCCTGACCAGAGGTGATTTAGTTCAGAATTATATGCTCAAATTGTTTTTTATACCAATCACAGTATATTTGCAGTTAATTAGGCGTAAAATGCAAGGCATGTCAAGTAAATACATGACATGAGATATCCAAAATATGGGTCTAATCATAGTTGAGGAAATATATTAGAAAAATTACACCTGGAAAGGAGAATTTTAAATGTACAATTAGCTTTACCTGTTTCCATGACAATATATAACACAAGGAAGAGTCTTCCCTTCTGGAATCACTGCGGGGCCATAGTGGCTGCATTGCAGCACATTACCTCGACTGTTTCTCACCTGTACAAAGTTAATGTATTATATATAGTTCATTAAGAGCAACAGGATACTAAAAAATAACACACTAGTAAATAAAACTTTAATTTTTAAAAAAACTTATAAATATTATTTGCAAGAACTTTCGTATCTTTTTCTTTAAAAAAATTCCCACCCCACCTATGAAAAAAGTGTGGTTCCACCACCTACCTTTACTTATGAAATGTTTCTTAAGAAGAAGGGAAAACCTTTATGCTTTTCATATATCAAATTAGAATCAGTCTACAGCAGATTATTCTTAACTAAAGATTATAAAGTGCTCTATACATCACACATTAGGCCATACTAGCAACTTTGGTATTTTCAAGCTTTGGTATCTTACTTCATCTTTCCTTCTCTCTAATCTTTCTTTCTATCTACTTAGTAAACACAAACTACATAAGTAACCTAAACTAGTTTTCTTGCAACTATAATGTGGTCACCACTTTATTACTCCATCGTAGTCATATGTTAATAAAGATCTGATTGAGGGAATACTGCTCGAATAGTAGTTCTCAGATTAATATAAATCTTTCCAATAGTATAACTAGTTCGCTTTCTCATGGGAGAATTGTAGTAAGGAAACCAGCTTATCTTGCATTTTAGTGTTGAACTTAAAAGATAACCAATTCCACAATTAGAACTAAAGAATATTAAAATTACTTGAAGAAGCCAATAAATGTAAGCCAAAAAACAAGCTTCATATACTAGAATGTCAATATTACCTCCAAGTCTTTTCTTTGATACCATCTTCCCTTCAACATAAACTCTTGATCCAACAAATCATTTTTTGGGCTATAATCAGCTCTGCAGTGCAAAAAAAGTAGTGCACCATTTATGGAGGAAAGGAGAAGAGGGGAGAGAAAAGAAACAGATAGTTTAAGCAGGCCTGAAACAAAAAGAACAAACTAATATGAAACATCTAAGTCTTCCATTACAATTGTTAGAGATATATATAAGTTGTGGATGCTGTAAATTAGTCTCTAATTATCTTATTATATATGCAGTTCTGTTTATACACCGTTGATGTTTACCTCCAAGCCAACTGGCCTATTGAGTTTATGGCAAGTCCCCCTGCTCTCCAAAATTTCCTCAGCCAATGTTTCTCTCATACTTCTTTGACATGCATTATACATTTTGTGTTATAAATTTTCTTTTATTTGACATGTTAAATACTATAATGCTTATGAAAATATATCAAACTTATAGTTTATCATAAAATACGCTAAGGATATGTTTTGAATGCAGGAAATGAGATACGTAGGCTAAAAAAATTAGGAAAACAAATATGTAAATATGATCCCTGTAGCCTATATTACTTCTGTGAAGCATATGAAATACTCATGTTAGCTCATATATAGTTATATTAATTCAAATGATTTTTCCTTAAAAAATGATCCAAAATCAATGTCGAAATTTTCTCAAAGCTGGAGAAAAAACCACAATGAAAATTCCATGCAGTATGTTGGTTGAGGCAGAAAGCAAACTTGGCTCCTGTTCCATTCATATGCCTTAGTACGGAATCTTATGCTAGTTCCTCTCATGCTAGATATTGATGGTAACAAATTTAAATATGTTATTTTCTGCAACCTGATAATTTCCATGTTGTTCCCTAAATTTTTGAATATACCACGCCAACATGTGTGTCTGTATAATGTGTGTATTCATGCAAAGGTGCGGTTCTCGATTTTATTTCAAATCATTCGTAGAAAAGTTGCTCCAGCATTATAGTGAATGAGTCCTCTTCCTCAGGTGAGTGAGTCCCCATATTTGGGTTAAGTGAATCCCCAATTGTCATTATATTCCTTTATCTAGCTTAAATATTTTCCATTTTCTTCTCTTTTTAAGATTTTTCTAAAGAAAAAAAGGCTTTATTACCTCCCCAACCTCCACTCATAAATAAATAAAAAAGTACAATAAAAGGTTATATCATCCCACTAAAGCATGCAGACCTAATCTTCCCCAAAACCAATAGCCCATCTGTGGCCAATTTAATACAACCCTATAACATTCCACATAAACCACACATGACACACCCTACTTTAGAATTAGTTAACCCATTGTAATACTCATTTCAGCACTGAAACCACTCTTAGAGGCTGCCACGCCTTATAGTTAGCAAAATATGTTGATGGCAACATTAAATACAGCATAAACCTAAGAATCCACGAACCCCAAAACTCGTCCTTTGACCTGTCACATGGACTTCATCGATTGATATCACATCACCCCAACATAATACATTAGTGGATTTCCCCCTTCCTTTTGCAGTCTTTTCCTCTTCCATCATGTTTGATAATGCTGAAGTAGAAAAGAAGCTTCAAAATCTATAATGAGAGGTTCACAAATATTCTGCAAGAAGACTTCTCAATTGCATTGACAAGCATGGTGATTATCGACAATCAGATGAAATCTCCATTAGGGTGAAGAGTGCATTGATGCATCTGCCTGAACTAAAAGGGAAGTCCTCCATGAATCAGCCAATCTCACATTCTATTGGAAATAAAGTAGCCCAGCAGAACCTACCAAACTGTTGAATCATCCTATATCAGCACTTTAACCTTCAAAACCCTTAAACGCATCCTACAAAAACCCACTTGTTTCATGTTTATGGATAAATCAAAATGATCCAGATTACACAAACATGCCCCAAAATTACACCTTTATCAAAATTCAAGCTTTAAGAATCTCCACCTTGACATCAGTCAACCAAACAATATTCGTTCTTAACACGACACCCAAGTCCTCAACCTTTCTCAGCCAATTACCAACAATTCGATGAAAAAAAGAAACATCTTTCATGCTATGAACATACAGACATACAAAATCTCCAATCCAAAATGAAACACACACAGAGACACACAAAATCCTCAGTCTATACACAATTAAACGTTTCCTCTTTGTTGTTGTTATTTTTACCCAAAAAAGAAAAGTCTAAGACCTAATCAGGAAACCGCACTAAAAATGGAAACAAAAAACCTAATAAAAAAGAACAGAAATCGTTTTCCATACCTCGGCGGCCGAATGATGAAATTCACGAGCTGCTCCATGAATCGAAAGCAAAATTAAACCCTAAAAGTTCGATCGAAATGGAGCTATAATTTAGAGAGAGAGCGTTCCATCTTTCCCTTTGAGATTCTCTCTCCCCCCACGCTTTCGTTTCCCTTTCCTCTCCCTTTCAAAGCCCGAGTCACGCTACCAAAAAAAAAAAAAAAAAAAAGGGCAAAAAGGTTTCAAAAGCACGTGACAGACGCGGGGCTGTCACGTGAGCGTGCCCAGCGGACTGTGGGGCCCGTATCACCCTTGCTTCTGTTCTGATGCCCGCTTCGTGAGAGACATTTCGAAAGAACGATTTTGTCCTGTTGTGGAATTACTCCTTTGCCCTTTGCGTCCGTGGACGGATGCGGACGGCAGCGGACCCAACCCGATCCGAATTGTTAACGAGTCGGGTTTTAAGAAAGATGGGGAAAGGAGAAAGGAGTTTAGAACTCACCTATAACACCTATAACAGTAAACAAGAAGAAATTAGAAATTAATAATACATAAAATGATTGGGTGGATAGCCAATAACCACCAGTCTTAGCATTCACTATCACTATCTACTTCATATAAAAAATTTATGTGACAAGCCCTTGTTGACATAACAATGTCCACAATTGAGTTTGATTTACATGATGAGAGCGTATACTATAACTATTTTATTTCAGTTTTGGGTGTAAAGTGACAATGTCATTTGGCATGTTCTTGGTTGATAACAATGCTGCAACCTGTACACATCATGGCTTCGGTGAAACCGTGAGAGTATCGATTACCAGCTACTTCTTTTTTTTGATTTAGAAAGTCTTATAATTTAGTCTCTTATTTCACTTTTTTAGTGGTTCGATGACTATCATGACTTTGAGAATGCTTTGTTGCAGGAATACTCATCTGTAATATTACCCGATTGAGTCTCCTGCTAGTCAAACGCAGAACCTCCTACACATAAAGGAAAGGTGATGTCACCGGGCCAAAGGCGTAAGTATTTTAATGGATTAGTTTGGGCTAGGCCTAGTTACCCTAACAATTTACCAACAGGGCCTAGAGCAGGCCAGTTACAACATGCTACTTTAAGCCCATGCATGGCATGATCTGCATACAATTGTGCATGCATCACAATATATTAATTTTAATTAGTGCTAAGACTTAATTTTTTTTTTTTTTTTGGGTCGCTTTTCAGTCCGTAGCCCTGCATGTCATCTCAAATGAATCGTCAAGAAGAAGGAAAAAGGAAAAGCCTTTAGGGCTGGCCCTAAAGATCATGGAGCCTGACTTAGGGCCCTGTTGGCCTAACATCAAGTTGGGGCCGAAATTAAGACCCCCGAATTTTCAGAATGGGAGACTGGACTCACCCTGGGCCCGCCAGCCCTGACCCAAAATACCAATTCCGAAGGTTTGCTCATGTCAAGCAAGCCCAATCTTTGGCCGAACTTTGAGTGAGCCCTCCCTCTTCATCAATCTTATCAAATTTCCCTTTTCTTTTTCCTTTTATAGAAATCTCTCTTTGTGAACTGGTCCTAAAAGTGCATGTTAACTAGGAGTGAGCAGAGTTCGGTTATATTTAAAACCGAAATCACTGATCGAAACTCAAATTTGGGCTAAACTGAACTGCTCCAGTTTGGCCAGGTTTAAGTTTTGTGTTTTGAAACTTGAACCCGACTGAATCGAACCTAATCTCTCACCCTTATATATCACCCCATCTAAATTCAGTTTAATGAATCATGTGGTTCATAACAAAGCTAGTGGAACCTTATCTTATTACTTCTAGCAATATCATCTTTTTTATATTTAACATGTGAAAACTATGTTAAATACACCATCACATTTGAGAATAATATTTATATTAGTACAGTTTTTTTTTTTTTTGCATTATTTTCATTAGAAGTTAGTAATAATTATATGAGTATTGATAATAAGAACCCAAATACAGTATAAAAGTTTTAGAGCATGAAATTTTCAATTTACATTGTGGTTAGAGTCTTTTTTTTATTCCTAATTTGAGTATTGAATATTTGAAATTAGTATATTAGAGAATGATAATATAATAGTGATTAAAAAATATAGGATATGTGAAAATATAAGGGCGTAATCGAAAAAACTGAAAAATCAAATCGAACCGAGTTAGTTCGGTCTGTTTGGCTTCTAATTTTAATCAATTCAGTTTAGTTTACAAAAATTAACAAAAATCAAAGAACCAACTGATGCTTACCCCCCCGCAACTCATCCCTTTTAACTCTTTTGGAGCCAACCAAAGAGTATCAATGTAAAGGCTGTTGGCTGAGCACATTTTTATAATTAACTAGTAGTTAGTTGTTATAAGTTAGCATCCTAGTTTTGTTTAATTCTCCAGTCAATCAATGCCCTCTCTAATGAGGTCAGTAATCTCATTTTAATATGCTAATGAATAAATAATAATTGTTAGAGAGAGGAGAAGAAGAAGAGAGAGGGCATTTGGCTTATCTTACTTCAATGCGCTCTCTCCCCCTCCCCCCTCAATGCCTCCAAGGGGCCTCTCTCGACCACCCAATGACAACCCTATCTAATCAGCAAAAGCCAGTCATCCATATTTTATGGACAGCTTGCATTTAAAACTAAAGTGTAGATCAAATATAGAGAGAGGAGAGAGGGGTGAGAAGTCTGCCACCTTTGAAGTTCTTCACTTGCCATCTCTCTGTACTCTCGTCAGTGCTCCTTCTATCAACAATCAGGTAATCTTTAGATCTTTTCTGTCATCATTTTGGTTGCCAGCTTTAATTTCAAGTGGGCTGATTGCTGATAGACCTAAGCAGTTGGTTTGAGATTGAGAGTGCCAACATCAACATTTCTGCAGGGCACTGTGGTCTCTCCACTGTTGCATTTTTGGAATTTTCCTAAATGTAGATCATTCAATTTGCTTGGAATTTCTCTTTTACCATGAGCAATTTGTCTGAT
Source organism: Agave tequilana (assembly GCA_038442645.1). Taxonomy (NCBI): domain Eukaryota; kingdom Viridiplantae; phylum Streptophyta; class Magnoliopsida; order Asparagales; family Asparagaceae; genus Agave; species Agave tequilana. Next base: position 49,072 of record JAVJIF010029892.1, on the reverse strand, counting down.
AGGGTTCAGTGTACCCTCATGTCATAGCAACCAGATCATGCATCTTTAGTTTCCTTTCATGAATTTTATTGTTACCTGTATTTTATCTAAATGTAGTAGTTAAAAATGTCAAAAGGCCCACAAAAATGGATCTTGTGATATATTTTTATGTCTAAGATAAGATGGGTCTACTCTAGAGTTGAAACAATTACTATTCTTGATCAAAGATTTAGGGAAGGAGAAACGTATTAATCCCAACTTTCCTACAATCAAGCTCTCTTCCCAAATGCCCCTCAATGAGTTAATAGAACTTTGAACAATAATATATGATCAAAATTTTCTTTGTTTCTTAACTATTGCTTGAACTTGCATATCAACCTTAGGAGTTGAAGGGAGCAATCAGGAAAAATGGCCCAGACACTGGTGCCTGCCATGCAATGCCAAATGGGAATCCCAAGCAAATCCATTCAATCCAGGCACACTGTAAACACCAAGATGTGGAACTCTCTCTTGCTGAACTCTAAGAGGCCTACGGCCAAGAGGGGCTCTTCGTTTCAAGTCTTTGCTCTCAAGTCTGATAATGGTACAGTATCGCGGTTGGAGGATCTGCTTAATTTGGACACCAAACCATTCACTGATAAGATAATTGCTGAGTACATTTGGTATGTAATGCCAATATCCATTTTCATACTCTCATTGTATATGGTATTTGGTGTTTCTACATCATAGATGCCTTTAGTACTTCTAGTCAAAAGTAACATTTTTTTCAGAAAATGTTTTTTATATACAATCAATAGTGGATCATTAGTGATTTCGCAAATTTAATTTGCAAAATCATGTTAATGTTTGAAATAATGCAAATCGAGAGTGAAGACGCCTTAGCATTTATTAGTTTTAGTAGATATAAGTTAAATGTTATGACACAATTAAGAATTCAAGAGACTAATGGAGGTGTCTAATTTGACTTAGGATTGGAGGGACTGGCATTGATGTCCGCAGCAAATCACGGGTAAGCAATCTAGTTATATTTCAGTAACATGTTTGTAAGATACAACAGTTGCTAATGTTCATGTTTCGCTTGTGTCTATATTGTTTTCCAGACAATATCCAAGCCTGTCGAGCACCCATCAGAACTTCCAAAGTGGAATTATGATGGATCAAGCACCGGGCAGGCTCCGGGAGAAGATAGTGAAGTCATCCTATAGTAAGAACATAATTCCTTGTTACTTATTGCTAAGGACTGAATATGTCCTAATTGCTTAAATTTAAAGAAATAAAATTTTTGTTTCATCATGTTTTTAACTGATTGCTATCCAATTGCAGCCCTCAAGCTATTTTTAAGGACCCTTTTCGAGGAGGGAACAATATCTTGGTTAGTTAGCTTAACCTAAATGTCCAATTTTACAAACTAGGATTCCGAGATCTGTTTAATTATTTATAATTATGTATAACTATTTTTTGAAGGTAATTTGTGATTCATACACACCAGCTGGAGAGCCGATCCCAACCAACAAGCGTCACAGTGCTGCAGAGATTTTCGGTAACCAGAGGGTCATTGATGAAGTTCCTTGGTGAGTATTGAGTCTCGTCTGTATTGGTTCATGGGCATGCACCTATTTTGTTGTTTTTAATGATGATATTTTGGATAATGCTGGAAATAAATTCTTGTTTTCCAAATATTACTCAATCTTCGCAGGTTTGGAATTGAACAGGAGTATACTTTACTCCAGAAAGATGTGAAGTGGCCTCTAGGCTGGCCTGTTGGTGGATATCCAGGTCCACAGGTAAATTGTAATTTCATTTAGGTTTTCTTTTATAATCATCTATTTTCAGATTTCTGTCAGAAAGCTGGCATTGAGGATGATGTTTCATTAAAAGAAATAGTGATGAACCCATAAAATAAACACAAGGTTACTGGTCATGATTATTTTTTTTTTTTTTAAATGTGAAATTGTTGTTGTTGCCGCAATTATGTCTAATAGTCAGATAATTCAGAAATAAAAAAATTAGTTGTCTAGTGAATAGTCACGGTAAAACTACCATTATACTCTTTTGATCATGATCGCATTCTGTTTATGCCTCTGAGTTACAATTTTTTCAGGGACCATACTACTGTGCAGCTGGAGCCGACAAATCATTTGGCCGTGACATATCAGATGCTCATTATAAAGCATGCCTATATGCCGGAATCAACATCAGTGGCACCAATGGGGAGGTTATGCCTGGTCAGGTGATCATCTTCTAGAACTATGGCAATCAATATAAATTCTTCTCTTCTTTTTGTTTCAGTATTTATTTACTTTTCATTGTATTTGTGCCGATAAATCTTATCAATTTTCATGATTTTGCAGTGGGAATATCAAGTTGGACCCAGTGTAGGCATAGACGCAGGGGATCACATATGGTGCTCTAGATACATCCTTGAGGTAATTCATATGAAGCATAAATTTATCTGCTATATAAAAGGAAGGCATAGATATGTTCTTTTGGAATATTGAAGAGTCTTTCGAGGGTAGAGGGCTCATAATGTTCCTGATGTTCTCTATTTTTAGAGTTAATTGAATCAAGGTTCTAATTGGTTTGTCTGATGAAATATGTTTGTTCACTTCAAAATGCAAAACAATTTATTTGTAAGAATCTTGTGTCTAGTCTACATGCTAGTGTGGTAGAAATTCACGGATAGCATTTAATCGGTTTTCCTTTGTAGAGAATCACGGAACAAGCAGGCGTTGTGCTTACCCTTGATCCAAAACCAATAGAGGTATATATACATTCCCTTATGCTGCTCGGGTTTAGTAATAATTTCTGTGTTTATACACCAACATTACTTTTTTCCTGTAAATTGTGATTTTCTTGGACAGGGTGACTGGAATGGTGCAGGATGCCATACCAACTACAGGTATTAAATTGTTCAGCCAACTGCTCTGAAGAAGAGAAAGAATTACCTTTAAACATGTATTAAATTGTGATTTTCTTCTCATTTCACGAATGACAAGTGTTGCTCGGACATTGTGTATGATATCTGCAGTACTAAGAGCATGAGGGAAGAGGGTGGTTATGAAGTGATCAAGAAGGCAATCCTCAATCTGTCTCTTCGCCATAAGGAACACATCAGTGCATATGGAGAAGGAAACGAGCGAAGGTTGACTGGGAAGCACGAGACGGCCAGCATTGACACTTTCTCTTGGGTATGATATGTAAACTCGACTCTCCCTACTATAGTTCATTCATTTGATTCTTTTCTGTAAAAACTTCCCAAAATGATTGTCTACTGAGAAAGTACTGAAGATTCAATGCAATTTAACAGGGAGTGGCAAACCGTGGCTGCTCAATTCGGGTGGGACGTGAGACTGAGAAACAAGGAAAAGGTTTGTACATGTGTTCTTCATAAGAAGATCAATACTCGGTACCTTTTTTCTAATCGACTGTATTATTGTTTGTAGGATACTTGGAAGATCGCCGACCTGCTTCTAACATGGACCCATATGTGGTGACATCCCTGCTAGCTCAGACGACAATTCTCTATGAACCATCTCTCGAGTCTGAGGCTCTTGCTGCTAAGAAATTGCAGTTGCAAGTCTGAAGCTACTAGATTATTAGGGGAGACAGCTACCTCAACTAAGTCATTGCAAATTACTTCTTGTTGCCTCCATTTGAGATACTCTCTCAGTTTTTTTCTTCCTTTTTCCTGTTACGCGCTCCATTTGGTTTACTGGTCTTTGGTCCTTCGTTCTGTAAAGAAGATCTTGTTAAATGCTAGATATGGGTACACTGCTTGATCACCAAGCTTCCAACACTGTCAACTCTGATTCTTTCCATTCACTCTTTTTGTTTTGTTTTGTTTTGTTTTATGGCATTGCATCCCAGATTACTTGAATATTCCAATCAGATACTGATGTCAAATTATATGCTGTAAAATTTAACAATCAAGTCACTAGTAATCATGATTAAGATATTATTTTTTAGTGGTCTGGACAATGAAAAATAAATGAAATTAAATGTATGGGTTTTTCACATATAAAGAAACGCACAAATTTAATTGATGGATTAGTTTCCAGGTATGGAATCTTATTCTTCACTTCTCATTGGGGAAAAGTAGCAGCCTCCAATTAGCAGCAAGGGATGTTAGCTTTCCTTTGGGCCAAAGAAGTGCATATATAGAGCTAGACATATCTTAGTTTCATTCAGGGTTCAACCTGCATCTCCTTTCCCTCCTCCTTGTCATCATGGCATCTCAGGGCCCAAAATCCACGGCATCGCTCCTCCTCTTTCTCAACTTTGTAATGTATGCCATCGTCGCTGCAATTGCAGGCTGGGCTCTGAACTACGGCATCGATGAGACTCCTGCGGCAGGTAAGATGTTTTCAACATCTCAGGTTCATACAAAATTCAGAATTAAGCTACTGAGAGATCGCTTCATGTGCAGTACGAGGCCTGCCACTCCCAGCTAGGCTGTTTCCGATATACTATCCTATCGGAAACCTGGCAACAGGATTCTTCATTATGTTCTCCCTCATCGCTGGGCTCGTGGGCATTGCCGCGTCGCTCACTGGACTGCATAATGTCCTAGAGTGGAGGGCTTCCACCTTGTTATCAGCTTCAGCCTCTTCTATCATGGCCTGGGGCCTCACACTCTTAGCCATGGGGTAATATGACACAATATGTCATCTCAAAAACAGTCTATGCTCTATGTTATGTTCCTGACATCAACATGTTCACAATACTTGTAGGTTGGCTTGTAAGGAGATCAGCATAAGCCCTAGGACCCCAAGCCTGGTAAACGAAAGGCAGAACTCGGATTTTTATTAGATTTTGAAGACGCAACGCCTTGCAATTAACATTGATGTGGTTGTGAAATGTGCAGAGGGCAATGGAGACGCTGATCATCATCCTCAGTGGCACACAGCTGATTTGCACAGGAGCAATCCATGTAGGAGTCTCAGAAACCACAAAGTATCCCTCCAGCACTGGAAGAGTTTGAGAGCATGGAAACACTCTTGCTGTCGCGTATCGATATTCTTATTTCATATCATGTGTTATGTATCAAATATCAATGTCCTTCTGGTTTTGAGCTCATGGGCTGCAAGTTTGCTAGTCATGGGCAGATTCTTCTCTGAGAGTTGTACTTGAATGAATATATGTATAGAAAGTAATGATGTCTGAGGGACCTGCCTAATTTTGTTTGTTCATGTAAAATCCTGCAATCTTTACAACTGGTAAGTACAGCATGAGTAAAAATAATTAGAAGAAAAAAAAACTGATGAAGAAATCTGCATGCAAGGTGAGGCAATTAGCTTGATCTATGTTTTCGAGCACTGAGAATGAAAATAAAAGCAAGCAAAATTAGATCTGCATGTAAGGTGACTTTCTTTTCTGATCCGATTTTTATTTCTCCTTTTCCTGTCAATTATTGTGCCACCAAATGCAGCCATCTGTGCAGATACACACAGAGAAACAAACTCCAAATTCTTTAGTGATCCTTTATTGCTAACATTCATGTAGAAAAATGTTCCCCGGAAACAAAAAAACTAATTTTGCCACTAGATTTCTAAGTATGAATGTACAATGTCTTGTACATAACTCAATTTCATAGTACAACATAGAGAGATGGAAACAAAAATAAATATGGCAAATATGGGCTCAAATTTTGTGCAAGTCACTGGAAGAAAAACCAAAACTTTTGATGAATTGAACATGCAAGAACTTGTCCTACATGTCCCTCACAAGTACCTTTTAAGTCAGCAGATTAGGGAAACATCAGTTTTTCCCAGTCAGCATAACAGGAAGGAGGCACAACTGGATTTTCATCAACAGATGTGATCAGCACAGCCAGCCCACCCATTTGGGAACTCGTTCCAGGCATCCTTTTCCATTTTACTCTGTGTTTCTCTGGTAAGGTTGATATGGAATTTCTACGACGTTGGTGCTTTCGACGCCTGAGCTTGGGAATCCAAGACGGAACCTCGCAGCCTGAATCTGCCATCACATTGGCTATGTTTCGTAGGAATGGCTTATCCTCCTGTGTATAATGTTATAGCCTCCCCACTTCTCCCAGCTCTTCCAGACTGAACTTGTTGGAATAAAGGATAATAATGATCATTTAATTGCAAAGAAAATAAATCATGAAGGGAATAAATGGAGACTTAATAATTTCTTAGTTCTGTCTTCTTTCATGAAAACTGAACCAGCTATCTAGACTATGGGCATGTTTGTTTCGGCACAAAACCCCGCAAATCGTAAATCACAAAACTGTAAGTACACCTAGAGGGGGGGTTGAATAGGTGTACCGCTAATCTAATGAACTAAATGCGGAAATTAAAACTAATTTGCAACTACACTTAATGCAACCAACGAGTGTAGCCGAATTCCCCGTGAAGGGCTCTGGACTAACTCCTCTTGATTCCTCTGAATAAGAGTTGAGGCGCTATATGAAGCTCTCGTGGTTAAGCACAAGTGAGGCACACAAACACACAAGCATGTATATGACATGACAAAGTAAAGCAATGCACAAATAAAGAGAGAGAGAGAGAGTTTAGAGTCAATGGATCAAACGCAAACAATAAGATGTGTTTCGAGATTCGAGCACCGAGCTCTACGTTCCCGCCTTCACCCAGAAGGATTTCCAATCCACTAGGAGTACCGAACTCCTCTCTCAACCAATACAACCTCCACCGAGGCAATACAAACACCACCTCACACAAGAGGGGTAGGCCCTTAGCCAAACAACCAATCACCTCAACATTTGAGGGATACAAATTGAACTCCACCTCACACAAGAGGGAGTAAACCACAACCACAACCTCTACCAAAGAGGGAGCAAACCTCAACCTCTACCAAAGAGGGAGCAAACCACAACCCAAATCAACCTCTACCAAAGAGGGATATCACAAAGTAAAGGGTTTACAACTTGGTGGTATATCTCAACCACAAACCAATTTTTCCACAAATAAATGATCCTATAGAATAGGATAGAATGATAACTCAAGTGTGAAAATCAAGGTGTTTTAGAAATCAAATAACAAAGAAAAACTACTTGGGAAACTACTTGAAAATGATAGAGATGAAGATCTAAAACAATATCCCAAAATCCTATTTTCTTTGATTTTTCCAAAACCCTTGAAAACAATAAATAAAGATGAAATCTTTAAGCTTTAAAACACTTTTGAAAGCATGTAAAAACACTGGAGAGTATAGAAGTTTTGGCTCTAAAAATCATAAAGAAAAACTCAAACCAATGGGGTATTTATACTCCACAAACAAAAACTAGCCGTTGGCTGAAAAGTCACCCATGGCGGCTGGCGGTCGACCGCCCGGTCAACCGCCAACGATAAAAAATCCGACCGTTGGAGCTTCGGTCGACCGGCTCGGTCGACCGCAGCCTGGAACAGAGAGCAGAGCTCTCTGCTGGTCGACTGGCCCGGTCGACCGGGGCTTTCCAGAGAGCAGAAGCTCTCTGGCGGTCGACCGGGTCGATCGACCGGCCCTCCAGCAGACTTGGCGTGCACGTTCTGTGCACGTCGGTCGACCGACTCCTAGCTCGGTCGACCGGTCCGGTCGACCGGCAGAAACCAGAACAGGGATTTCAGGACTTGAAAACTTAGTTTTTATTAACCTGTAAAATCCTATAAAAACTCTAAAAATCCACAAAAATAGTTTTATCATAATACATTGATATACAAACTTGTGTGAAAATTTTCAACACAAATATCAATCTTTTTGAACCATTTTTGTGACTTACAAATTTTGCCGAAAACCAAAAACCGTATTTTTCAAAACTTGAATTTTTTTGAATTGAAAATACGCTTTGTCCAAAATTCATCCAAATACAAAAACATGATACTTAAACACTTTGAAGCATGTTGCGTATGGACATAAGTCCAATATACATGAAACATATATATATCCATGTTTTTGACAATAAATCCGAAAATAAGTTTTAAACACATGAATAGACATATTAAAAACTAAGTTTGTCTAAGTCTATGAAGCATACATGTATATAGAACAATTCTAATATACATAAAACCAAGTAAACTTGTTTTAATATAATATCTATTCATGAAGACCAATATCAATTAAACCAAAAATCGAAAACCAATATCCAAAACATAAAACGTGTGTGTTGTGAACTTGAGCATATCACACTATCTAATTTTTACAAATGGATCTAAAACATAAACTAAACTAGGTACCGAGGTTTGCTTGACGCACTCCATCTTCAAGTCGACTCGATCCAAACTGTGATCCACCGAGCTTGACTCCAACGAGTGCTATATATGATCTTGTCGCTCGGGCTCTTGAATCACCATGTGAGAAGCTCCAAAACATTTTTGTTGAAGCTAATCACCTACTAATATATTGGTTAAGGATCTGAAACTAAACATCACAAGATTATTAGTAAACATAACTACATGTGTAATACCCCGTTTCCGTAATACGTGCTAAGTTGCGTATTCTGATTTTCGATCGTATTTTTCGATTTACTTTCCGTATTTGACCAATTTCAATTTCAAATATCATTTTCTAATATATTAGATTTTAGGTGAATTTCTGGAATTTTCTGGAATTAAAATGAATTTCTTCAAAACCGGTGTCGACCAGTGTCGCTGATCGATTCCCGAATTTTTATCTTACAAACAGTTAGGAATCTCTAGAAAGTCCTTTAGGCATTATCTCTTAGAATCGTATTTTCTATCTACATTCTTTTTCTTAGAATTTTATGAATTTATGAAAATTCCAACGGAGTCGGTAGTTAACTGATTCCGGGAATTTTAGTTTTAAAACTATAAAGTATTTCTTCAAACGGATTTCACTATACGTCTTCATATATTATTATTGATTTTTGGTGAAATTTACGAGTCGTTCCGAGACACTTGAATTTCGGACGATTTCGGTATTTTCCGAAATGTTTTCCGCATTCTCGATTTAAACCCGGGAATCAGTGTTTTCAATATTTTCATTTTTCAAAATTAAGAAAATAACTTTCCTTTTACAAATCCTTTTCCTTTTTCTTTTTCCTTTTTCTTTCCTTCTTTTCTTCCACCAACTTCCCAAAATATCTTCTCCTCCAAAATATCCAAATTCCACACCCTTCCTCATAAATGCCCTTCAATTCCTCTCTCTTTCTCTCTCTTCTTTGGCCGGCCACCATTGGCCAAGGGAGACATCCCATCCCCCTATTTGCACAAAACCCCTCTCAATTTATTTATTTACACCTCCTTTACAAAAATCAAATCCTATATAAACTTCCCTTTACACTTCTTTTCTCTTTTTTTTTCACTTCACCAAGAAATAACCTTCAACATTTCTCCTCCATCTCAAACCCTAATTCCAAAATCACCACCAAGTCTTCATCTTCTTCTCAAGCTACCACAACTTTTGGATTGTGATCGTCCGTAGTATCGCCGTGGAATCATTTGGTGATATTTGTCGACACGATCTTTTCGGAACTCGTCAAGCCTCGATTTAACCGTTCAAAGTGAGTATTTTTACTCACCAAGACTAGATTACTTCCTTGTGTACATGTGATGATCATTCATATACACTTGTGTCATAAAAATCTCATTTTTAGGCCAACAAACAACCATCAGAATTTCTGTTCTGTTTTCTGTTTTTTCCAGGATTAGTCGACTTAACCTAGAACCTAGTCGACTAACCCACTTTAGTTGAAACGTAGCTTTTCTGATTTTCACAGTTTTAGTCGACTAAGCCATTTTACCAGTCGACTAGACCCCCCTAGTCGACTACATTTTGACCCCTAGTCGACTAATTTTCCTTGAACCAAAAACACCAACTCTCGGCCCTAGTCGACTTATCCTAATTTTATAGTCGACTTGGAACCCCTAGTCGACTACACCCTTGACCCTAGTCGACTCCTGAAACCAACTTAACTCTCTGTATCTCATCTTAGTCGACTTAAGTATCTGTTAGTCGACTTATAGTTCACCACTAGTCGACTAATCCTCCCACCTAGTCGACTAATTCTGACTGGTTAACTTAGTTGTTTCCTTTTCTGATTTGGATCTTAACCTCTATATACATGTGATACATTATTCATGTTTATGCTTCATTATTGATATTACATGACATGCTATCTGATGGACATTACTTCTTGATACTCCATGACTTGTTATTGTAATTCTTACTTCATAAATTGTTAAATAGTGAATATCTCCACTTATCATGCCATCTCTTAAAACCAAGCATGATAGACTCGACTTTTGTATAAAATAGACCAACTTACATTGGGTCCGGGGGAAGACATGCGGATATCGATGTGTTCGTGTTTACAGTGGCTTTTAGGAGTGTTGTGCAACCCATGTTCCGGTCTAACCTGTGGGCCTCCAGGGGACCGAGGGGAGTGCTTGCTCCCTTTATTTCTGGTACCATCATGAAAAGGGCATACATAAGTCCCTCCAGTTGAGCCTAGCGGCTGGCTTCCGTCACCAAGCAACGGAACAATCAATGGCCGTTATCCCGGGTATGTACGGGGTCCACTGTAAACATAGTTCGTCGATACAACCGCTGATTTCCAACAACAACCTTGTATTACTATGATATGGATCTATGTGCACTGGGACGCTGGACCACATAGCTAGATATCCGAGTAAAACAAGTAATAATAATAAAGCGTTAATTGTAGATCTATAGTACGACTTTATCTATTCATGCTTTTCATATCTGTTAGTTGATATACCTTATATAGTTCCATCTTACTTGTACTCGTCCCTTAGCCACTTGGCTGTAGCTATCTATTGTATATATGTCTTGATCCTTTGGATTTGCATATTCAGATTCCGAGACCTGGAACGAAGTGGATCCTTCCACGGAAGATCAGGCATACTTCAGTGAGCAGGTTGACCAGCTCTAGTTCCCTCGTGCTGTACTCCTCTTTTTGGCTCACGAGTCTCCATCTCTTACGTGAGCACCTTGTGTATATCTTTGTATATATTCTTTTGGACTTGGTTGTGAAAACAAAACACTTGTAAAGTGTAACAGTTATCATAACTTGTATAACTTTGTATTTGTACTTCTATAGTTGGCATATGACTAAACCACGATTTGTGTTGTATTCTGATTCTTGTTGTACTTTTATGCTTAGCGTCTATACGTGGGGGCATTTTCTGACCTACGTATATACGTCGCAGTGACGTCCCCGTATTCGTGGAATCGGGGCGTTACAACATGAGTTAATCATCATCAAAACTAGAGTGGAAGGCCTCTGGGCCAACAAAAACTTCTTTTCCATTTTCTGCTGTTTATTTCGCTGAAAAACAAGTTACAAAATGCAACTCTCATTTTCCCACTTGCAGATACTACAGTTAAATTTGTGGCCATGTAAATATCACTTTTACACTTACATTTTCCCACTTGCAATTACTACAGTTAATTTTGTGGTCATAGAAATCCCACTTGTAATACACTTGCAGTTCAAATCACTTACTTGATAATCAATATATAATTTAATATTAATAAATATTTAATATTTTTAATAGTGTTCAATTTTTTATTTAATTATTTAATTATTTTATATTTTTAATCTTTAGTTTTTATTATTTTTAATATTGTTTTAATATTTAATATTTTACTAATTTAATTTAATATTTTTATTTAATATTGTTATTTAATACTTTATTATTTTATTAATACTTATACCAATTTTTTATTATTTTATTTAGAGTTAATATTTTATCAATATAACAATATTATAATTTAATATAAAATTACTATATATTTAATTACATATATTTTAATATAAATAATTAATTTATTAATATTAAAATATACTTTATTATTATATTAATATTTTATTATGTTAATATTGCAATAATAATTCATTATACTAATATTATAATAATAATTTATTATTAAATTATAATTATGTTTTACTTTGTTAATTTTATATTTTTATAATATTACAAAAATATTATAATAAAATTTAATATTATAATAATTTTCAAGTAATTTTTAATATTATAATATTATAACTATATTTTATTATTTTTCTTAAGATTTTTAATATTTATGTTTTATTAGTATTCTTAAAATTTTATTAATGTTCTTTAGATTTTCTTAAAATTTTATATTATTTATTTAGTTAATATTTTAGTAATATTTTACTGATTATACTAATATTTTATTAATATTATTGTTATAAATAAAATATTAAGATTATTAATATTTTATTTATTAATACAATTTAATTTGCAATAGTAGATTTAATTTAATAGTATTTATAATATATAAATCACTGCTACAGTTAATTTTGTGGTCAACCAACCAAACACCGTAAAATACAATATATTTTTCCATTTACACTTTCATTTTACCAACCAAACACCGTAAAACACAATATACTTTCTCATTTACACTTTCATTTTATCAATCAAACAACGTAAAACACAATATATTTTCCCTGATATAGTTGACATTCCTATTCTCATTTTATGACTTACGACTTGCGACGCTTTGCGGCAAAACAAACAGGCCCTATGACTAGTCTTCTCTTAGACAACTGTCTGATCTTAGAGATTACACTTGAAAACACCAGGAAATAAATTGGGTAAGTATATACAAGTTTAGAAATTAAAAAAAAAGCAGCAAATTATGTTGTTTTAGACTGAATTTAAATTTATTCTCATAAAAATATATGTTCTGTTTAGAGCTGTTGGATCCTATTCACTCTTGCTCAACAAGAACGGTCAAGTAAGCCAGGGCTGGACTAGTGACATATACCAGTTAGGTGAATATATGCCAAAGCTGACTCCGGAAAGTCATAGTTAAGTACACAGTTGACACCCTTAAAATCCATGCCTCGAGAAATGATATCAGTTGCTATTAAAACCCATGTCCTGCCTGCTCTGAAATTATCAACTGCGTTCTCTATGTGGGAGAAAAATTAAAAAAACCGAGAAACTATAGTAATCTCTTTCCCAGAAAGCATAGAACAAGTTCTTTTTTAATGGCAAAAATGCAAATGAAGGATTACCTGCTCTTGAGTAAGATCTGCATGAATTACATCAGCCTTTATGTTGTCAAACGCCAATTCTTTGTAAAGCACCTTTGCCCTTTCTTTGCTTTGGACAAACGATATTATGGGAGGATTCAGAGACTACACACAAAAGAAACACAAGAATCAGCAAGTTGCCTCTCAAATTAAGAATCAATGAGAAATTTGGAACTGCAAAAACCAAGGGAAAAAAAGAATAGAGGAAGCACCTCAATACTTGATTCATTTTATCCAATGTAAAACACGGTATTATTTACAACTACATATTTCCATAAAGAAAGCGTGTTTGGTCCCTCATCAATTTGCAATTCAACTTCACTGTTGAAAACAGAGCCTGCGATCTCAAATTTGATATCTACTTGTTTACAAATGGAAGAATAATTGAAAGAGTAGACGACTGGAAATACTTGTGCAGATTCCTCTTTACAAGCAACAAAGAAGCATAATCTGGCACAACTGGAGAATTACAAAACAGCCAACAGATGCTCGTTTTGTTTTTGTCTTGCTCAATTCTGACCAACCTGTTTGGCAAACTTTAATTAGCACATCTAAAAGCTCTAGATATGGCCAATAAAGGAAATGGAGGAAAACTTGTCAAATACCTCAGCAAAGCTTTGCCTTAAAGCAAGCAGCTTTCCTTTTTCACTTCCAAGCAAAAATCAATTTTTGCCTGATCAATTTTGAAGCGGAATTCCTGTCAAAGATTTAAGGGATAAGATATTTCTGAAAATGGGGATCTTTAGATATCAATGTAATAGACTGTATTTTAACTGCCATACTTACTTTTTACCTACAATCACCCGTACAGCATCATGTGAGTGTGCAAGCTCTTCAACAGAATCAGGTAAAGTGGCACTAAATAAGGATCGTATTATGGAAGGATTCGAGCAAGCTTTAATCACAGAATCAATTTGTGCTACAAAGCCAAGCTCGAAAAGCTTATCAAATTCGTCCAAAACTAGGTAATCCACCCTGCAAGAAGGACACAAGTTCAAATTACACAATTTTTATGAAACCAAAACATTATCTTTTTTCCATGACATATTCTATTCAACTGAAATTTCAGATTTTCCATATAACATCAATAAGATTGAACTCGAAACTTAACTTTTCGTACTGGCCAGGACATTTCTGCAAAAGGGGATGCTAGCTTAGCAACTAGGTTCTACTAATTGTGCTCACTAATATATTTCATTCTCACCTCATAGGTTTCCTTATTATCTTTTCAAACAAACAATTTCAAAAAATGACCAATTCTCAGACAAGGTTTACTTTTTTCAGGAACACTGGACAGAAGGCAAGACAAGGCTTTTTTGGCCATTTCCCATTTGAGTTTGGTCAATCAAAACCAATGTAATAATATGCAATTATAAAATTGATAAAAAAGTAAGGTGAGATTAAAAAGAAATAGAGAAAGATACATGCTAGATTTTTTTTTAACTACAGGGGGGGTAGTCGTGCGGTGCATGTTGTTTGCTGGAGATATTGTATTAGTTGATGAGACTAGAAAAGCTATAATTTCCAACGAAGAAGGCAAAGAGAAGCTTAAAAGTCTAAACGATTTAGATTCCTAGGGATGACAAATGGAACATATGGAATGCAACTCAAGCTATATTATGAGAAGAAACAAGGGTGTAGTACACACTGATGGCTGAGAAATACCAAATGATCATTTTCACTATCAAACATTCATCAAGATAATGAGGTGTTAGAGGATGTTCTTATAGGATCAAAGAGGGATGGCTGAAAAGTTTGGAAATGCTTCTGGGTATGTAATCATAGAATATCAATGACAATGACAGGAAACTTTATAGGACGGTATATGACATGCCATGATTTATGGATCAAAGTGTTGGGAAATTATGGGGAAAATATGTCAAAAAGTAAGTGTAACTGAAATGAGATTATTCAGATGGATAGTCGTAATATGCTAATAGATAGGATACAAAATGTGTGCATCAATAAGAATTTAGAGGTAGAGCTTCAATTGAGAGCAAAATGAAGAGAGTCAATTGGGAGGATCAGGCATGTGCACCCGAGACCAGCAAGTATGCTAGTTGAGTGATAGAATTGTAGTTGATGAACCAAACGACCAAGTGTAGACATATGATAGTTCTACATTTTAACTAAGGAGATGACCTTAAGAGAGTTGAATGGAGAAAAGGGATTCATGTAGAGATGCTAAAGATTAGGCATGAAGGCGTAGTAGTTGTTGTAATCCCTTCACAAATGGAGTATTTATGTATCACAAATGTGAAGTAGATTTAAAGAAATATCAACCAAGAAGGTAATGACTGTCGCAATATGTTAACACCTGTTAACAAAATCCACATGCAAATGCAAATTATAGATTATACTGACGACAAATTATAGAACTGCAATTTATAATACCAAAGGCTAATGCAAGTGTATGAACACAAGTATTCAACAGCGATGCGTAAGATGTTGTTGTGAATCCAGGGTGTGAAATAATTTAACAAAGTTGAGTCTCAAATGGGTAACCCTGACCTCATAACTATTATTCAGGCTGTCAATCAGTGGGTTTCACCATATGAATTAAAAGTTAGTTTGATACTAGGAATTAATCTATTAGCTGTTAGACAAGTGCAATGCAGTTTTCATACAAAAGAAAAAAAAGGTTATAGAGAGATTTATGATGTCATTTTCTGACAATTGCTTTGGTATAACCTACATGTTAACACCCTTAGAAGAAAATTTTGGTGTTGTTAAGAAGAAAAAAAAACCAATTTCCTTATTCTGAGGTCTCACATTCAAGCGGCAAAAATCTTAACCAAAGTAATTTTGACATAAATCCATCTTCCTAACCATCCACTCTCCTCAATATTTTCTTGCTTACTTTTAATTTACAGATAGTTGACTTACTATATATGATCAATAGCACCTTATGCTTTTGGTTTCACATGCTTCCGATCGATTCCTACTGGAAACTGCAGCAAGTTTTATCCTCCACCTATTATCCCTTTTTCCTCTTTTTTCTGTGCCTCCAACACAACACCCAGCCAAAAGGAAAAGGATAACAATGAACCTTTATATGCAAGCATGGGTCCACATATCAAACATATATACAGTATATGGATTCAAAATTAATAGTGCATGCACAGAAGCATGCCACCACAAGGAAAAGGGAAATGTATTGGTAACAGTTCATTCATCTCAGAGCCAATATAAGTATCATGTTTTGTCTTATATTTTCATCACTAGTAACAAAGAAGAAAGTGGAAAGTAGAAGAAACATAAAAATATATAAGATAAGCAATTAACTTAAGAATAAACATAGCCATTAAATATATAGGAAACATAGACATACCTGTACGCACACGGAGAAGGTACGAGCTCGAAGTAAGATTTCCTTGAATCAAATTGAAAAATTACAACGGACTAGTATTCCGGTTACAAGGGAGGGAGGATGTTGAGCCTTGAATCCTCCCTTTGTTTAAGGCTGGGTTCTTCGAGTGGCGATGGAGAGTGAATCTTATTCTCCGTTGACCGGGTGACCGTCTAGACCTTCGGGGATCTTCTCTTCGGCTGGTAGAAGAAGTAGTACAGCTCTATCTACCAAAACTCTCAAAGAGAAGGTAGGCAAAGAGCAACTTGTACGCAGTAAGCTTGCTTCAGAGTTGAGCTCTCTCTTGCTTCTCTCTCTGTCTGCTGCGTGTAGTCTGTTGTCTATCTCTTGTTTCTTGTGTCCTCCATTCCTCATAGCGGCGGGCTATTTATAGAGGTTTCAGGGGTGAACGTGCCCTCTAAAAGTGCTCCATAATGAGGGGCTAACTTCCCCGCTATGTGGGCGGTGACTGGCCCCATAACCAGGGCGGTTATAACCGAGACGTGGGCCTTGGACCCTCGCGCCCTGATGCTGAGACGCGGGTGTTGAGCCCACGCGCCTTGATGCTGAGACGCGGGTGTCGAGCCCACGCGCCTTGATGCTGAGACGCGGGTGTCGAGCCCACGCGCCTTGATGCTGAGACGCAGGTTTAGACTCTCACGCCTTGATGCTGAGACGCGGATGGCCATCATTAGTCCTGCGTTTAGAACCTAAAACTCTGCCTTTTTTAATGGCTTGTCTTTTAATGATTTTTAGACAGCCTACAGAACCCCTCCAAAGTTTTCGATATTCCGCGGTTAACTGGGACGGATTTCGAAATACTTTGGACTCTAACTGAGCTTACCCTTATGACTGGACTGTTAATGCTCCGGGTTTGATCTTATCTGGAGTATGGTCTTCGTGAGTGTACTGTAGAACTCTTTGAAGCCATCAGAGTTGATCGAGTTGAGTGTTTAGATACACAGTCTAAACCTCCCTGATTACTTTAAGTCTGTCGTGGGTGCACTTTAAGCCAGGAGTGGACAGTCGTCTGCTTGTGCCAGTGTACTGTTGAACTGATTTGCAGAAGTAAGGACTGAACGCCAGTTCTTTTTGAAGAGCAGAGATAGTACTGCTTTAAAGACGCGACTTTCATGGGGTGCGTCTTTTGAAAATGAAAACGCGACTGATATTCCATTGGGCAGACGCGATGCTAGGCCGGATTGGAAGGACGCGAACTTCGGATAGACGCATCCTTTTGAGTAAGGACGCGACTTTCTGGACGCGACTATGGCTGTGCTGACGGGGCACGTCCATCGAAGAGGCGCGCCTGTTGGGTGCGAATCCGTGCCATGTCATGAGTGCACCGCCACTTGTTCTGGGGAACCGACGGGACATCTCCTTTTGGCGCGCGGACTTCCCGGTATATTAAATGAGCTGTCCACGCGTCAAGCGATGACTCGATGCCGAACCAATCGAGCCACGCGCCGCGTATCTTTGCAAATCTTCGTGCCTATAAATGGCAACAGTCAGAGAGATATCTCTTTCGTCTCGAGCGCATCTGTCAGGGTTTTTTGAAAAAGGAGTCTTCTCTGTCTCTTTTCATTTCTTCATCGTCCATCATCGGATTCTTGATTAACGATGGCACCCAAGGCCAAGCCAACCGCATCATCTTCAAAAGCGGCCGTCATCGAGGCCCAGAGGGGCGGTTCCTCCGCGCAGGAAGCCCCAATCTCAGGTATAATGCCATTAAACTTCGCCATTAATGGAAGTTCATGGACTCCTAAAAATCCCTCTTTTAAAGGAGAACCGTCAACACAGAATAGAAACCACGTTTGATTCTCAGACGCGGTCTTTGAGTTGATAAACAAGGCGCGGGTTTGATGACCCCACCGCTTTTATCCACTTGGGGATGCGCTTGTCTATTGGATATAGAGCGCCAGTAAGCCCTGCACTTCGGATTCTTCACTTAGAATATTTCTAATTGTGAAGGGTTCGGACGCGGACTTGACCCTTGTGTTCTGTGACATCAGGTGCTGTTCTTTTATGAATCTCGCGTCTGAGTCCAAGTACTTAGAATTTTTTTTATAAGTCTTGGATTTCAAAACGCAGGCTCCCTGTTGGCTTCACGGTCGCGGATTTTCAGGTCTGGACGCGGATTTTGACAATTTCTGCGTCCAGTATCTCTTCTGCGTCTGAACGCGGATTTTCAGGCCTGGACGCGGATTTTGACAGTTTCTGCGTTCAGTATCTTTTCCGCGTCTGGACTATAGACACTTAAGATTTCTGATTAAGTATCATCTTCTTCTGCAGTGCAACACTCTTCTGCCCCACTCTCAAGAGGCGCCACTTCGGGCACGTAGGTGGTGCTGACCGTGATTTGACCTTTGCGCTGCAAAGGACTGTACCTGTGACTGCTGATGGGTCGCAGGAGCGCAGGAGGAGGCTTTCCAATGTTGACATGGTAACCTTTCGGGAGCTTATGACTGACGCAGCATTCACAACGGATGCTCGCGTTCCGCTGGAGAATCCTGCCTTCTTCTTTGGAGACCGTATTAGCGAGGGCAGCTATTCCTTGTATGACGGAGATTATAAATGGCTCCGTCAGATAGGGGGTAGAAGATTCTTTCTCCCAAACATGGAGAGGATGTACCCGCTATCTTATCTTCAACACATGTCCGTCCCTCGGAAAATGAAATGGGAACTCTCCCGATATGTCCCTGAGGTTACTCTTGGCGACCTAGGCTCCAAAAAGGTATATCGCCATGATAGTCATGATAGGGAGGTTCTTGGCCTGTTTCCAGGGCTGCTCAGGACTGATCACCCAGTTGGAGAGACACCAAAACTTGCCACCACTTTCCTCAACGCGTTCATGAAAGTGGGGGGTGATTTTCCGTCGAGTTCCGTTCGCCCGGGTGGATCCACTCCACTGAGAGGTATTGGTGGGGCAGGATGGTGAGCTTCGTTCTTGCCGACCTTAGAGGCTTGTTGGAGCAAGCGGAATTGTACCAAGCAGTCAGGGCCGTACAGTATGGTATCCCACCGAGCTTTCAAAACTTTTTTGGGATCCTGGAGCGTTACCATCCTCTGACGGGGACATTCTTCACTCCGGTCGGGGAGATGGGTCTCGCCCTGCACGAGTTGTACGAGGTCTCGGGGCTGGCAATGGGGGATTCTCCCTATGAAGAATACGTCCCAACCACTGAGGAGCTTCACCTTATGAAAAAAGGGTCTCCTCGAGTGTACGAGACTTACTGGGAGGTGTTATGTCACTTCCACGTCTGCGGCCAGATAACCTCTTGGAGGGCGGGGGGAGTTAAGCAGCTGTCTTGGGCAAGCTACTTGTTCAATGGCGTCAACCAGAAAGACCGTCCGGTGACCCGACTGGCTCCCAGCTCCGACGAGGAGATTGCCGACAGGATCAAGGCTTCTGTAGACTCCTACACCACGGAGTCGAACGAGGATGTTTTCGAACCTGACACGGTTTTCGAAAGCTTCCATCACCAAGCCCGGATCCCTATCTCCGACCACGCACTGTTGGCGGGCTTCTTAATGCTGTGGTTGAAGCGCTGTGTGGTGCCAACGCTGCCACATGAAGTCATTGTTGCCGACGTAGTGTACCCGGCGGTGCTCCTGGCTTATGGTAGGCCCATAGCCCTTCTCCCGGCCATGGCGGCGAGTATTCAAAGCGGGTTGCGGACGTTAACCCAAAATCTGTGCGAGGCAGGGAAGGCCGTCGACTCCCATGGCAAGGTGATTGTTGACTCGGAGGGGAGGCCGATGATAAAGCGTCCCAATCCTCGGGTTAAGCTTCCCTACACGTACCTAATGGCTTGGTACGTTATGCATTGTCCCTCTCTGATGACGCCGGTGTCTTGGTGTGAGGGGTTTATTCCTTTCGTGCAGCGGTTGGAGGGTTCAAACTGGTGTAATACTTACGTGTATTACGTTCGAAAGTGCGTCATGTCGGCTTCGAACTACCAACTTAATCGCTGCTTCCCCGCGATTCCTGGTGCATCTTTCGGGGAACAATTTACTGACTCCGTAGGCCAAGATGACTTCACGAGGCTGTCAACGGGGGTTTTCTGGTGGTTGGTCAACATTCGGCCCGGATATGTGCTTTTCCGGCAAGAGAATTCATGCACGATCGAGCCATATATGCCGAATCGCTTCGCCCGACAGTTCGGCTATGATCAACTATATGTCGGCAACCCCAATGCTCGACTCACCTTCAGTGGGAATTTGTTCGAAGGTGCTAGGGCTTGGTATTATAGCGTGGCCGGGGGGACGGAAGCAACTTTTCGGCTACCTATCAAAGGGCCAATGGGCCGTACCAGCTTCAGCTTCTGTACTTGGTACTTCAGGCCAACCAAACACCAGATTTCGCTCCGGAGTATTCATGCATTGAGAGTATCAATGCAGGTTACGAAGCAAGGTCGGGGTCCACTAAACGCTCGCGAGGCGTCGAGCAGTATCTGAAGACTCTTAAGGAGGTTAGAAGGGGGTCAAGGGAGGAGCCGCGAGCAGCAAAAGCTCGACAGGCGGTGGGTAAGCGTCCTCAAGGCTCTACCTCCACTGCTGAGCCTGCCCCAAAGAAGGTCCGGAGAGACTTGACGGCTGCAGTTTCTCCGTCCGAGGATATCCCTTCTGGTGTTGAAGAACCGAGGGAAGAAGAGGCGGATGAGGATGATGCCCCCTTAGTCCATGCCCGCAGGTTGCGCAGCAGGGGCCCCAGGATTGTGGAGGAAGCGGAGCCTGCTGACAAACCCACCACCGCTGACGAGGGCGAGCAGTTCGAAGTCGACATAATGAGCGGAGGCGATGTTGAGAGGCCAGGGGTCTCAGCTCAGCCCGGGGCTTCCTCAGCTCACGAGAGGAGGGATGAGTCACAGCAGCCGGAGGTCGACATAATGGGTGACGTTGAGATTGCAGGAGTCTCAACTCAGCCTGGGTCTTCCTCAGCTCACGAGAGGAGGGATGAGGCACAGCAGCCGGAGGTCGACATAATGGGTGACGTTGAGATTCCAGGAGTCTCAACTCAGCCTGGGTCTTCCTCAGCTCACGAGAGGAGGGATGAGGCACAGCAGCCTGGGTCTCCCAGTGTATTCATCTCCAGTGCTCGGACAGTTGACCCCAGCCCTACCACTGGGGTGTTTGGAGGCAAGGCTCCGGTTGCCGAGGTTCCTCACGTTGAACTGTCGTTTTCATCATCCGAAGAGGAAATCGATTTTGAGGATGAGGTCGACTTTGGCGATGAACCCGCTCCTCCTGATCTGAGTAAATTCTCACACATCTCGGAGGAGGAAATATATGGGTGTGAGCCGTTGACGACATCACCACTAGCGGCAGTTCTTCCTGCTGAAGCTGCTGAAGGTACACTACTCGCCAAACTCATCCTTCTAACTAGGAGAAGGATTTTTGACGTTTTATTTTTTACTTGGCCTCGTGTTGCAGGGCTAGTCATGGTTAGCGAGGCCGCTGCTTCCTCCCAGATCGAGGAGATGATACAAGAACTGGCTCAGCAGGAGAGAGCTGAGTCTCCTTGTACTAGGGTGCTTCAAGAGAGGGCAATCGTCGAAGTCGGGGAGACCACCCTACAGGATTCACCCAAGGACTCGCCACCTTTGGACCCCCAGCCAAGTAAGGAAATGTTGGTATAAATGTCTTCCTTTTGCTGTCATGGCTAATATTCTCGTAATTTTGCAGAGGGCATTGAGGAGGTTCAGGCAAGTGCAGAGAGTATTGAGGAAGCTCAGGTAGGAGGAGATTTGACGGTCAGTGCCTGCCCGGGAGACCACACAGCTCAAGCCTCGGCCGAGGATTCTGAGGAGGTCGAGCTCACTACCCTGTTATCAGCTGTGGAGGTTTCTACGGAGGTAGCACCCCCAGAAGCGCCAGTGGCTACTCTTGCTCCTGCCGTACCCGTGGCCAGCCCGACTCTTGCGCCAGAAGAGCCGACCTACATACCCCACACCGTGATAGAAAGGGATCGGGGACCACCTCGGGTGATGATACCATGGAGTTCCTGACACGCCAGACGGTGCAGCAGTTCTTTGCCTCAATGCGATCATGCATCGATTTTATCCTGTCTGGGGGTAGTTCTTTTGAATTCGCCCAGACGTATCTCAGAAATCTGGTCGAAAACATCAAGTTGGCCGGAGGCCCTTCACTAGCCCAGGCGTATCTGCTGCTGGTGGAGCAGCTGGGACAAAACCTGAGAGAGCTTCGATCCCTGGAGAATGCCGGCTCATTCCACAAGGCCCAGGAAACTCTGAATAGGCTCCTTGCTGCTCAAGAGTAAGAGCGAAGAGAGGTGGAGGAGCAGATAACCGATAACACCCGTCTTCTCGAAGGTTTCCAGGCTGATCATCAAAGGCTAGCGATCGAGTCCAAGGAATCTGAGATGATCATACCGGCTGCAAAGCAGGCTATCCTTGATTCTCGGGCCGCCATAGCCAGAGCTGAGGCAGTGATTACTATTAACGAACAGAATCTTGCTACCTCTGAAAAGAGGCTAGCGGAGTTAGAGGCTGCCAAGGCGCAAATTGAAGCAAACCTTTCTGTTCGTTCGTCCAAGCTGGAATCCCTCCGAGTACGAGCGCAGGGATTTTTACCTGAGGCGGACCTGCGGGCCCAAGCTCTCATGGAGGCTGAGAAGGCGCGTCAACATGAGATACATCGCCTTAGAGAGCAAATCCGTTCCTTGGCGAACCAGGACCTTTAGCCTTCTCTTCTCTTCTTTTTTTTTTGTAAAGAAAAGGACACTCTATTTACCAAGAGTGTTTGTATCTACTTTTATCATTTTGAATAATAAAAGTCGTTGAAATTTTTGTTCCACCTTCATTGCCCCGCTGTAGATGAATCCAAACTCTCAATCACATATTTTGGTTGTGCTCCCTTACTGACTGTGGATACTGAACTTAGGTAAAACTAAGTTCTTTTGATGAAACGCAGCGTCAATTCATAAAAGAGACGCGGCTCTGAGGCACGCGATTCTGACCTGCCAGTGAAGACGCGGTTCAAGCAGACGCGGAGGACGCGGCTTTGAGTGTGGTTCATTGGCCGCAATCCTTAACTCTATCCAGACGCAGAGTTCAGGATAATGAGGTCTTACGCCCCTTAACATTAACGTAGTCAGGGACGTGGCGCTGAGACTCGGTGCAAGACCCATCATCATCCATGTAGACGCAGCTCCAAGACACTTGTGAAGGTGATAGGCCTTCTCTGCTGAAGATATAAGCTTCGGGACGCAGCTTTATGTGCTTTCCCAGCGAGACCCCCAGAATGGGTCCCTTTTGTTGATGGACGCAACCTGGAATCGTCCGAGAGACGCGGAGCAACTTTGAGTCATCCAAGAGACGCGAAGGGTCTTCTGACTTGGAATGAAGGAGGACGCCATTTTTTGAAAAAGGGACGCGGGTTCCTAAACGCGGCTCTCATGCCTGCGTTTTGGTGCAACTTCCCAGGCGTTATGTGTAGCCTGTCACAAAGATCTTGTGAGATTTTCAAACGTCAAGTCTTCGTTGACGATTGGGAACTCGCCTCATCCGTTGTTTCCCGAAGCGGTTGTCCACGCGTCGGTTCTTCATTGGGCTTAGGCGTTAATGCCTTTTAATGTCAAACCGGCGCTGGCGGTTGGAGACCAGCGTCTTCGACGCTTCCCGAAGAGACGCTCCACGCGTCAGCCTTCCATTGGGCTTTGACAGTCGTGCGGTCATTAAGGCCGACGGTTCTAATTGATGAACCATTAATTATGGTTATTATGGGCTGCCTATAAATAGGGCTCACCCTCTCCCTGTATCAGTCTATACTTAGACTGTTTTCTTTTTTGAAGGCGAATGCCCTGAGAAATTCCGCCTTCTTCAGGGTCTCTAACAGGGACGTGCCTCCATGGATGAAGATGACCCAGAGCTATCATGCTTCTGTTTGGTCTCTTCAGAAGATTACCACTGTCAAGTGATTTCAATGATAGGAAGCGTCTCCCTGAGCACCTTTTACGTCCGCGCCTCAATGCAGAGAGTTCAACTCTTAACAGAGGCCTCTGCGGGTATGCCATGCCCACTTACCATGACATTTTAGATCCAACCAAGTTTGAATTTTAGTATATCTCTTAGAGAGATATCATCTGGACTTTCTTGCGAAGTCGTGGTTGGTGCATTCCTCTTCTGGAATTTGCGCCATCGACTTAAACTTTTTTGAACGCAAGTATTGAAGTCGTTGGTACCTGGCGCGGGCTTTGCACACAGAGCTCGCGTCTTGAGGCCACTGACTTGGTAGAATTTCAATTCGGGTCGAAGGTTTCAGGCCTGAACTTTTGCAACTTCTGTTCCTCCAACAGAGAGATGGCATTTTTGGCGTCTGATTCTCTGCGCGCCTTGTATCTTAGACGCGGATGTGGAATTAGGTCGCGTTTGAATTCTGTGTGTATCACAGTCTTGCTCACGTCTGTTTGCAGGAATCTGGCCCAACGTGCGGGTCATTCTCGCGTCTGCAGTCTTCAGCAATAACCGCGTTTGTGACTTAGTTTTCTTCTGTCGAAGTATACTAAGCTCTGAATTGTCTAATTCCCTTGTTTGCTTCTTGCAGGTAGGCTTGATCATCCTTTTTCACGTTCGCTGGGCCCGTGGGAGAATATATCGGCCGGCGAACTTGTTCGATGTTCGTCCACAAGGGAAGAAATCATAGTCTCCGTCGTCCACAAGGGAAGAAATCATGGTCCCTGACGGGGACTTAACCCTCGCCAAGATCTCTTTGAATTCGACGCACCAGTCATGCTTGCTGGCATGGCATGGTCAGAGTAAGGATGGCGGCGGGGGTAGCGGTGGATATAGTGGTGGGTAGCATCCCCTGTGAGGTCTTAAAACCTCCTCTCTTACCTCAGAAGTGACATCGAGGAAACTCCATGCTCATTGGACGATCTTCTGGCGGAAGAGATGTTCATCAACGAAGGATCACACCCCCACTTTGGATGGAGATGTTCGACGGATCATAACCCGGCTTCGGATGGTCAGGTGGGATCAGAAGATTCTGCTGCCATCAGACCTCAAGAACCACCATTGTTCTCGATCAACCAGAGACTTCTTCGATGTTTACATCATGCATCGTGGTGCAACCAGCTTCTGATCGTTGCCACAATATCTGATCCTACTTTGGCGCCCTTCCAAGCATCCTGTACTCGGAATAACATGCAGCTGAGGAGCGAGTGCAACCTCTGAGAGAGAGAGAGAGACTTCTTTATACTCCTTAACTGTAACACTCAACCTTATTGTATAAGAGAGCGTTTTTGTATCACTTTCATGTGCCTGGATATAAATAAAAGTGACACTTTCTTTTTCCCCTTCTATTGTCTTGAACTTTTTCTTTTAGTCAGACGCATAGAAGCAAAGGACTTTGACTTGTCAAAACTATGAAGATAATTTCAAACAGTCAAACTTTTTAGAGAGAAATCCTATTTTTGGAACTCCCCAATGCTGTCAAAGGTGTAATATTAACTTGACAAGAGATAAGACAATTTTGTGGACCTGTCAATCTATAAAGGAGAATGACAAGTGAGACTCGTACCCTCAGGGAAAATGGGCCTTTATCAAGGTTTAGGATTCACTCGATTAAGCTCAGCTGGGGATTTGAAGGAAAACACTGTTAATGGTGTAGTATTAACCTAACAATGTGTTTAGGTAGACTTGTTATTCTATTGAAGAGAATAGCAAATGAATCTAGATCCGCGGGGAATCTAAGAAGGTTTTTACCGTTAGAGGTGTGATATTAACTTAACGGGTTGAATGTAGTCCTGTCAGAAATATGATGTTAACCTGATAAGGATGTGAGTCAGAGGTGTGATATTAACCTGACTCAGAAATACTTCAGTTTCATTTGGGAAAACAGAAGTGTCACTGACATAAGTGTGATGTTTAACTTGACAGTGAGGGCAATACTAGAGGTGTAATGTTGAACTTGGCATTGGTCATCTCGACTCCGATACGAAAGTTCGAGGGAAATTCATTGTCATAGGTGTATTGTTGAACTTAACAATGAATTGGATGCTAGAGGTATGATGTTGAACTTAGCATCATCCATTTCGGCTTCGACATGGAAGTCTGGAGAAAAGTGACTGTCAGAGGTGTGGTATTAAACTTGGCAGAAACTTGATGTACTGTTTAGAAGTGTAATGTTAACTTAACAGTAATTTGTCAGAGGTGTGATATTAACTTGACAGGAATTGATTTGCGATATGAGCAATTTGAGGACCTATCATCCTATTGATGAGAATGGACAAGTGGAGTTTGAAGTGCCAGAGGTATAGTGTTAACTTGGCAACAACTGTATTTTGTAGACCTACCATTCTGTGGATGAGAATTGGTAAGGGATTTTGGAGGGGAGAGTGGAGTTGAGTCCACTTAGGATTTTTAGCAAACCCTCAGCTATCAACGGATTTGAGGTGCCTTTACCAACTACCGTTTGAGTTGGGCTAGCCATGCTATTCCCCTCAGCATGATGAGTTGTCGAAGATTTATGTTGGGCTTAAAAGCCAAAGTTTTCCTCTATCCTTAGCCGTCGGAGGCGTCGGATGTTAATGAAGAAGCTCTTCTTGTTTTGATCAGAGGTGTACTTTTAACTTGATCGGGGGAGGAGTACTATTAAGAATAGTACTTCTTCAAGAATCTGCCATTGATCGGCATCATGAGTGTATCGCCATTTGAAGTTATGAGACGATATGACCCATTTGAGTAGACTGACTCTACTACAAATGGCCCTTCCCATTTGGGTTGAAATTTTCCTTTTGTCTTGTGCGTCATTACCATGGGTCTTCTGACGGCTAAGACAATATCGCCTTTCTTGAAAGTTCGCATTTTAACTTTCTTGTTGAAGGCTCTGGTAATTCGAGCCTGGTAGAGCTCGATTTGCTGTTGGGCCTGCAGACGCTTATCGTCTAAGGCTTCCAATTCTTGGAGTCGCTGTCGATGCTTCTCCTCTGTTGTCATCTCTGCTGTCAAGGCGACGCGTAGAGATGGAATTTGGATTTCTAGTGGAAGCACGGCTTCACACCCGTATACCAAAGAAAACGGCGTGGCTTTAGTCGGGGTTCGCACAGTTGTGCGATAAGCCCATAAGCATTCACCTAACTTGTCGTCCCAGTCCCGTTGACTTTTCGATACGAATTTCTTGAGAAGCTTGCCAATGGTCTTATTGAAAGCTTCTGCGAGGCCATTAGCGGCAGGATAGTATGCCGTTGAGGACACACTCTGGATTCTGAACTTAGCGCAGAATCTCTGGAAAGCCTGGCTGATGAACTGGGGTCCATTGTCATGGACAATTTGCCGAGGTACACCAAAACGGTAAATGACTTGATGCTTTACGAACTTGATCACGTTAGACGATTTTACCTCCTTCAAAGGGATGGCCTCGGCCCATTTAGAGAAGTAATCGGTTATTGCCAAAATGAACCGATGTCCTTTTGATGATGGTGGGCTGATAGGGCCAACTACATCCATCCCCCACATTTCAAATGGCCAGGTAGAGGTCGTAGAATGGAGGTACTCTGGTGCTTGATGGATGAAATCGCCATGCACTTGGCAAGCGTGACATCTTTTGGCATAAGTGACGGCGTCGGCAATCACTTGGGCCAATAGTAACCCAACCTTTGGAGTCGATGTGCCAATTTTGGGCCGGGTTGGTGAGCTCCACACATGCCGTCGTGGGCTTCTTTCAATACCTCTTGAGCCTCCTTTGGTGAGAGGCACCGGAGCAAGATCCCGTCATGCGATCGACGATACAATGTTCGTGTAATCGCATTGTAGTAAAATTTAGGGGCTTTCCTTCGAATGGCAGACGCTTCCTTGGCGTCCTCAGGCAGGATGCCGTATAAGACATAGTCGATATAGGGGAATCGCCAGTCTTTAAGCTCTGGCCTGGTTGATAATTCCAGCGCTTCTTTGCCTTGACACTCTCCCTTTGACCCCTGATAGTCTTCGAGGGCAGTTCTCGGGCAATACAGGTCGTGGCTGTAGACGAATACTTTCTCTATTGCTCCAGCTGGAAGAGCTAAGGAGGCCGCGAGGGATGCCAGTGCATCTGCATGCGCATTTTGCTTGCGTAGTACATGGTCGATGTAGAAGTTTGTAAACTTCCCAGCCATGTGGACAGTTGCGTTGTAATAGGGTACTAGGTCTTCATGTCTGACTTCGTACTCCCCGCGAACCTGGCTAACGATGAGTTTAGAGTCACCATATGCCTCGAGATTTTTAACGCCAATCTTATCGGCGAATTGCATCCCAATCAAAAGAGCATTGTACTCCGCCACATTGTTGGAACACGGCTCAGTTAATGAGACAGCTTGAGGAATCACATAGTTCTGTGGGGAGACAATTACTACTCCTACTCCTGCTACTAGGTGTCCTTTTGGGCTCGTTCTGGACGCACCATCAAAGAAAAGTTGCCACACCTGCCTTTCAAAGGATGTCTGGGTCTGGCAGGCTTCAGCGACCTCGTCTGGGAGATCGTCGTAAAGCTTGGTTACCCTCGGATCTGGATGCTCAGCCAGGAAATCCGCCACCGCTTGTCCCTTCACAGCTTTTTGTGGTAAAAAGTGCATTTCATATTGAGATAGTAATATGGCCCATTTTGCCAGCCGGCCGTTCAATGATGAAGGCTTAGTCATAAGTAACCTCAGGGGGTTGACTTTTGATATGACGTTTATAGTTTGGCCTACCAGATAGTGTCGCATTTTCTGAATGGCGAACACTAATGCCAAACATTCCTTCTCGATCGGATTATACCGATGTTCGGCTCCGATCATTGTTCTACTCAGATAGTAGATTGCTCGCTCTCGTCCTTGATTATCATTCTGAGCTAGTAGAGCTCCCAAAGAATGATCCATTGCCCGGACGTACACCAGGAAAGGCTTTCCGAATACCGGAGCTGCAAGGACTGGTGGTTGGGTGAGGTATTGCTTGATTTCCTCAAATGCTTGTTGGCAAGCGTCATCCCAAATGAACGAGACACCCTTCTTCATTAACTTAGCGAAGGGTTGGCATCTTCCAGAGAGGTTTGAGATGAACCTACGGATGTACGCCAATCGTCCTTGTAATCCCTTGAGTTCCTTGAGATTTCTTGGAGGCTGCATCTCCTAGATAGCTTGAACTTTTCCGGGTCCAAATGGATCCCGGTGGAGGTTACAATGAATCCTAAGAATTTACCACCGGCCACCCCCAGGAAGGACTTGTTGGGATTCATCTTCAATCGATGAGCCCGCATGATGTCGAAGACCACCTTCAGGTCAGCTATGTGATCACCCTTAGTGCGACTTTTTTACCGCAATATCATCAACATAACATTCTACCGTTTTGCGTATTTGCTGCTGGAAAATGGCGTTCATGGCCCTCTGATATGTTGCCCCCACATTCTTCAGTCCGAAGGGCATGACGGTATAGCAATAAACCCCCAATGGTGTCCTGAAGGAGGTGTGCTTTTTGTCGTCAGGATACATTTTGATTTGATTGTATCTTGAAAATCCGTCCATGAAGGACATTCGTTCGAATCCGCAGGTATTGTCAATCATGACATCTGTGATTGGCAATGGGAATTCGTCTTTGGGACAAGCCTCATTTAGATCACGGAAGTCGATGCAGATCCGGGTCTTTCCGTTTTTCTTAGCAACGGGGACGATGTTGGCTACCCAATCGGGATGTTACTCTTCCCTGATGAAGCCAGAATCTATGAGCTTTCTGACCTCTGATTGAATCGCCTCCATTATTTCTGGACGGAACCGTCGCTGTTGTTGTTTAACAGGCTTTACGTCCGGATTGATGTTAAGGCGTGCATAGCCACTTGAGGATCAGTCCGGGCATGTCTTCGTAATTCCAGGCGAAGACGTCTATATACTTTTGAACAAGAGATATTATATCCTTTTTCTCTGACGGTGACAGGCCGTCGCTTATGAAGATGGGCTTAGGATTAGCCTCATCTCCTAGATTAATCTGAACAATCTTGTCTTCTGTGGGTGGTTCGCGCTGTTCAAAAGCGGGTGTCCCACAGAGTGTTTAAATGTCTGATCCAAGGATCTGCATCGGATCGGATCATTTCTTCATCTTCATCTTCCAGATGGCTTGTTGAAACCATGTGCACCGAAAGTCTTTTGAAGATGTTGCCGACACTAGCATCTGACTCCCATGATGACGTGCCTGAAGAGTATTTATGGCCAAATGAGCCCCCAGAATCAGAGGCTGATGGAGTCGGAGTTGATACATAGCCCAACCCCCTGCGAGTCTGATGATAATAATCGGGTGCTTTTCCTTTTGGCACAAAGGATCGAAGTAGCGTCCTCCATCCTTTGCCGAAGTTCAACCCGAGTCTGCTGGTGAGGTCATTGTTTTCCATTATGTTTGCAAAGGGGGAAAACTTACAAATAAAAGTTTGAGGAGCTAAATTACAAGTATTCTCAAAAGATTACAAGTAGATCTCCACAGAGATTCTGGGAAAATGTGCCGATAGGAGTCTGGTCAGCGCGCGACCACTTTGTCCCTTTGACGATGCGAGCGATGAGATTCCCTTCTCGCCTGGTTCGGGGAATCAGAGAACAGAAGGTTGGTAGAACCCTCTTGCTGCTTCTCAAAATCACCTTCGATAAGGAATTCCTTCTCGCCTGGTTCCGGAGATTCCTTGAGAGGAAGGACGACGTTAGGGTATCAACACCCTGGTTAGAGAAAGCAATTCTCTAAAAGGTCTCTGAATTCGGGAGCGCACGGTGCGTCGTGAAAAAGCCTCTGCTTGTGGAGTCTTCTCTCTTCTTTTTTTTTTTTATCGATCGATCTCCCTATGCCTTCCTGCCTCTCTCTCCTTGTACCCCTGGCGGGCTATTTATAAGGAAAGCAAGGGTATAATCGTCCCCTTTGAAGATATGGAAACAGATTGAACCGAATCTGTTTGAATCTGGAAAGTAGCCTTACTGCGAGGCTAGGATAGCTTCTGCGGAGCTAGAAAATGGCAAGTCGGTTGATCTGTTTTGATCCTTTCCATATTGTTGGGGGATTCTCCTTGATCCTCTTACTCGTTTCAAGAGAGTCAAGAGATTGCGGCAATCACCTGCCATATTTGAATCCCGATTGGATTTGATTAGATTGAATCCGATCTCATCAGGGGATTTTGATTGGTCAAAGGTTGACCATAGCAGGCTGATAGCGGAGCTGCCCGCTTTGAAGCTCATAGCGGAGCTAGAGGCAATTCCTAGCGAAGTCCGAAAAGAGGCTTTTCGGCGAAGCTATCAGTCAGCTTCCTGGCGATGCTCTGGATGATGCTAGCCTCTCAAACGAGGCTATCCCCTTGGGCTAATGTAATGCTAAATGCTAGCATTTTAGACCGCTGAGGTCTGTTTAGAAACAATCTGGGTTCACTGTTCTGCTTGCTGGATCAGTGGAGTCCAAACCGCTTCTTTGTCCCTTGGAGGTGGGCGAAAACTGGTCTTCAGCTCGTCTGTCCCTTGTCTTTTGTAAATGTCAACAAGTTTAGACATCGTTCGGACCAATGAGAATCTTGTCTTTTTTAAGTGTCAACAAGACCCCTTCAAAGTTTTCGAGAGTCTGCAATAGCTCAGACTCCGAAATACTTTGAACTGCTGTGATGGTGGTGTGGAGTATGAACGTCGCCATGATGGCTGAGTTCAGCTTCGCCTTCAATCCTGCTTTGGATGAATTTGCCGAAGAATTGCACTGGTTCGCGAGTAGCTTCGCGTCGGGGTAGCTCCGTATCTGGGCTTCCAAGAAATAAGTTCGCTTTGGAACTCCTGTTGCCTTTTCAAAGCCAACTGCCGTGGGGCGGTTACGAGGAGGATCATTCCTTCTTTCGCACCAATCGAGAGAGATGTTCTCCGATTTGCACGTTTCTAAGGGAGGATATTCCCTTTATTCAAGGCGTCATAAGTGTCTTTTATGAGGGAGACGTTTTCTCCCTTTGCACGGTTCCAAGGGGAAACCGTCCCTTCCATCAAGGCGCAATAAATGCCTTGAATGCGCTCGTGTTTCCACGCTTGGGGTGATCGCACTCAGGCCATGGGGCCTATAAATAGGACACTTGAGGTCCTCTGAAGAGAAATGTTTTGCCTTTCTTCTTCTCTTCTCTTGATTGAGAGAGATACTCAGATCTCTGAATTAGTGGGAAAACCCACTCTGGTTGTCTAACCGGCCAAGGACCAGTAAGTCTTGATCATTCAAAGACTTCACTGCTTTTAGGGAACTCATCTCCCTTGATTTAGTTTTGACAGCTCGCTTCAGGGATTAGCTTCCCTTGTTCTTCATCTTGCAATTGGCTGCTGCAGAGAAGGATCTCTCATAGCTTTCTGTGAAGCTATCATCTTGGCTTGATCAGTGAAAGATCGTTGCTTGTTAAGTCCGCTGCGCAGGCAGGACTTGGGACTTGGCTTCTTCAATAGTTGAGCCAGTCTTGCCATATTGGTGAGGTTGAGACTGTTCTTCACAAGATCAGTCTGACTTTGCCGTATAGGCGAGGTTAGGACTTGGCGTTTGTTGAACCAGCCCATGGTTGCCGTGCAGGCGAGGCTTATCCTCTGCTTTGACTGAAGTCGGATTACTTTGCCGCCGAAGAATCTGACTTAGTATTTTTGCAGCTCTTTTTGTGCTTGACTGCTAACCTGCTCCAATTTGCCTTGCAGTGAGCTATGCTTGCCAGTCTGGTAACTTGATGGAAGAAACCATGAAATCGCCTTATGCTTCCCCAGTTGAAGCTTTACTTTTAAGCAGGAGGAACAATTCGGGGCAGCGAATGCGCGTCCCAGGGGCTGTTGGCAGCCTCTTACCCGAGATGATTCGTTCTGAGGTGAGGCTGGCCGCCGCTTCGTCGGAGGTGATCAGTGAGATCACTGACATCGTTGCCGACTTTCAACTTTGGTGGCCTTCGTCGGGGACGATCCACTTCAGGGAAGTGGGCCTCACACCCGTCAGATCCGTGGCATCAAAACCAGTTCCCATTATAGGTGATCTGACGTGTTGGCGGCGATAAGCTTTATTGTCAGGCTTCAACAAAAATGGCCTGGCAAGATCTGCCATTTTTGTGGAGAAAAATGACTGTGTCCTTGTGGCACCACTGATTACAGCCTTATGCAGGAGGAAGGCCCTTCCTGTCCCGTTGGTCTGGCCTGGGAGCAGATAAAACCGCTTGTATGCACATGACCTTGTTAGGTAACTTGGTGTGTTATATAAAACACAACTTTGATGTAATATCAAATGTACCCTTGCTTTTGAATCAATGAAAGTTCACCGTCTGATTATCTGATTTTTGCTTGCTTTCACTGAGAGTTTGGCCATTGCTGGGCTAAACTGTGTGCGGAGCTAAGGACATAGTCTTTCCTTTGAATGATCTTCGCGAGACTGGTGCGTACCGCGAGCAGCACGCTTTTTAGAGGGCTAAGGTAGGCCTTCCAGCGAAGCCCTTGAAGGATTGTGCGAAGTCCGCACTTTTGCACTAGTGCGAAGTTAACTCTTAGTAGAGTTGAACCGGCGTTTCTCGGGAAGGCGCTTCGGGCGCTGTTTCGAATTAATTCGAAACGGCGGCATGGGCCCTTTTTTTTTTTTTTCGAGGCCTCGTTTCAGGCGCTGATTGGCCTATAAAAGCCCGATTGGGCTGAATATGGGAAGATCTCCCTTTTTTCAGAGAACTTTCTATCTCTTCCTCTTCTTCTTCCTTTCATTCAGAGATCTTTGAGGACTCTAGCAACTCTTCAATGGCGCCCAAAAGACGAGCGGGAAAAGAAGTGGCGACTTCTGCGACGGAGGGCGTTCCTCCTCCGGTCATCGAGCGACCTGTCGCTGGTAAGGAACTCCGATCTGATTAGAGAGTGGTCTCCATCCTTTGAAGCCGATACTCGGCTATTAGGACGATCAAATATGATCTGTCCTTATCAGGGAACTCGTTTCCCTTCAACTTCCCTATTTTGCCTGCACCAGGGAAATAAGAACTGGACAGTTCTTCTTTGGGCTTTCGCACGAAGCCATAACTTGGGCCATCTCCGTACTGTTTGAGGAAAAGGACTTGAATAAGTCCTCTCAGTCATGATGACTTTTGACCATAATGCCCCTTTGATGACGTCAGCCCTTAGGGCTATGTCACTTCCTGCTTTAAGCGAAGCTGGCGCTTTGGATATTTTCTGCAAAGATGCAGTCTTATCCATGAAGTGAAGCTTTTTCAAAGCTATCGCCTTGCAGGCCCTGCTTGCTGGGCGAGGCTATGCCTTAGTGAATTTTTATGCTTTCGCATCCACTTGATTGGTGAACTAATCATAGCTCATTTCTGTTTTTACAGTACATTACGCCTCCGGCCTTCAGAACAGTCTGTTCGGTCTAGCCAGTCGAGCAGGCGGAAGCATCAGCTTGCAGTTCTATGGGCAGGCTTCATTGTTCAGTGAGCCGAGCTCCCTTGTACGGGATACGCTCATTCAGGGCGGTGGTCCGCAGGCCATGCGGAGCATCTTGACTACGGTTCCATTTGAAGATATCGACCGTCAGGCTTACAGAAAGCCTGACTTCATGTTCGGGGATGCTGCACCTGATCCCGATCGCCAGCTGCAGGCCGGTGAAGGCCAGTAGATCTTCCAGTTGGACGGCGAGAGATTCTATCTCCCGTCCTCTAAGCGGCATTTTGCTTTGTCTTCCTTCGCGAGCGCGACTCAGGCTCGGAAGATGGCGTGGGGCGTGAGCCTAAACGCCGAGTCTGTAAGTGTCGGGAGGTTGACATTCCAGTCCGGCTACTCGAGGGCGGGCCATCCTCGTAGCATAATGGGACTATACCCTGGGAAGGTATCGCGGGACCTTCCAGTAGGAGAGAACCCAGCTGCGGCGCCGACCTTTGGCACTCAGTTCTGCGAAGTTGACGGGAACTACCCCGCCACCGATTTCAGGACTCCCGGTTGGGTCCACCCTCCTAGATCGTGGTGGGCGGAGTTGACCAACTATATCCTCACCCATTTTGAGGGGGACTTAGAGAGGTTAAACCTCCATGAGGCCGTCAGGGCGACCTGCTACGGCATCGAGATGAAGGTGGCGTGCTTCTACGCCATCCTTGAGTTGTATTGCCCGGCCTCGGGGACTTTCTTCACCCCAGTTGGTGAGTTGGGCATGGCCCTGCATGAGATGCGGGAGATCTCTGCTTTGCCCTTCGGGTCTCTTCCATACGAAGAGTACTTTCCCTGTGAGGCGGAGCTGGCTATTCTGGAGAAGCAGGAGCCTGCTCTGCTCGAGACATATCGGGAATTGATGTGCCATTTGCACATTTGCTCCAGCATCCACACTGGTGGCAAGGGTAGCTCGAAGAGCTTGAAGAGCTGGGGGAACTACTTGTTCCCGGATATGACTAGTGCGCCTGAGGCAGCTCATTGCGGAGTTGCTGAAGAAGACATCTTGGCAAGGATGGAGGTGCATGCTGAAAAGGACATCGTCGTGGCAGAAGATGATGGTCCTCTCGGGAAGGGTGATGTTCTTCGGAGCTTTCACCATCAGGCCCGTCGGCCTATGTCTCGCAAGGCGTTGCTGGCCGGCTTCTTAACCATCTGGTTAAAGAAATGTGTCGTGCCTTCTTCTTCGGGTGACATCGTCCATCCGACTGTGCTGCTGCCTGCCGTCCGCTTGGTTCATGGCCACCGTCTGGGTCTTTTCCCGGCCATGGTGTGTTGTATTCAGAGGGGCCTTCGTGCACTGACGGAGGCTTTCTGCAGGCCAATGGCGTCAAGGCGGGGGAAGGGTGCCGTCCTGCCTTGTGACGGACCCAATCCTAGGGTAGGTTTACCGTACACCTACTTGATGGCGTGGTTCGCCTTGCACTGTCCCAGTTTGATTGGAGCTGGGAAGACCCTCCGCAGGGTGTTCAAACGGCGCTTCTCCGTCGCTTTGAAGGCCGTTCGTGGCAGAAAACTTATGTGGCCGAGGCTCGTAAGTTAGTGCGTCGTTATGACGCTTATAGCCTGTTCCGTTGTTTTCCTCGCCTGCGGGGTGCAGGATACAACGAGGAATTCCATGATGTGGAGTCAGGTCGGTCTCCCATGAGTCGGGGTGTTTTCGAGTGGCTGGTCTGTATCCGGCCCTCGCATTTGCTGTACAGGAGTGGGGATACCTGCTACCTGGAGCCCTACGTCCCGAGCCGGTTTGCCCGCCAATTTGGGTATGACCAGTTGTATGTGGGCAACCCCAATCCGGACCTGGCTTTCATGGGGAGCCTCATTGATGGGGCTCGTGCTTGGCGGTTCTTTACCGTGGATGACACTGGAGCGTGGCTACGCACGCCGCCGAGGGATCCCGGCCTTTGGACGACCCTGTGTTTCTGCCAATGGTATGCGGCTTCGAACTCCACACCTGCTAGGTTTAATGCCAACCGTTCGGGTGTGAAATTAATTTCTCATCGGATGAGGCAGAAGGCTTCCGATAAGATGGAGGGCAAACGAGTCCGTGTTCCTGGCATAGAGGAGTTCATCGCTGTAGATGACAGCGGGGCTTCTGATGCGGGGAGCCCTTATTTCGAGGCAGAGACAAGGGCTGATGCCCACGAAGCTGATGCTCGTGAAGCCGGGTCTGGTGTAGTGGGGACAGCTCCCTCACAACATGTGGAGGAAGTGGAAGAAGAGGACTCTGATGTCCACTTCAAAAGGAAGCGTGGGAGTGGATCCCGTAGGAAGTCGTCGGCGAAGAGGCCCCGTCGCCAGACTCCTACCATCGTGGTAGAGGGTGAGCTCTCTGCTGCGCCTCCTTCTGCTGCTCCATTAGTGGCTAAGCCGTCGGTTGCTGAACCGACTACTGGTAAGATTGGCCCCCATCTAATATGCCTTCAGCGCACTTTAAATAACTCATCATTTGCTTTTGTTGCAGGAGCTGAGGAGCAAGGGGAGCAAGGGGACCAGTATGATCCTCTATTTGCTTATGGAGCTGCTGCTGGTTCCTTTACTCGCTCGAAGGAATCTGGAGGTGATGCGGCCGACATTGGCCCGTCGGGCGCTGGGACTTCTAAAGGAAGTCCTATGGCATCCAGCTCTACCGGGTGGTCTGCGGAGGAATCGGCGAGCAGGCCGGCTATCTGCGTTGATTCTGGCAAGAACTTCGCGATGGAACCCCTAGAGACTGATGAGGCTGACGAAGTAACATCAGCCTTTGGTAAAATGACGACCTTTTGATCTCCTCTTGTTTGCTGCATCCGCTTTTTTTGACCATGGCTTTATTGCAGGTGTTCGGCCTCAAGATACGTCGGCTTTGAAAGAGCCGGAGACTTCCCCTGGAAGGTCAGAGGGTGGGTTGAGTGCTTCGTCCACGGCGGATGTTGCCATGTTGGACGTGTTGTATGGCGACTTGCCTTCTTATCAGCCCACGTCAGCTGAAAGGCGAGAGGCTGAAGGGGCGGCAGTCCCGGAGGTATCCTCACTCCCAATCACATCACCGAGTGAGGTGCCGGCAATTTTGCCCAGTGCGGGGCTGAGGGTGATCGCGGACCCTAGTTCCCCGACTTTGATTGTCGAGCCTGCTGTTCAGGAGGTGGTTGCCAGTCCTTCCTCCACGGTGGCTGGCGTGCTGGTGTCGCTGAGGACTCCGCCGAGGTCACCTTTGGCTTGCCCTGCTGCTGTCGATGTTCCCGCTTCTTCTTCTGCGGCGGTGTCGACTGGGATGGTAGATTGCTCCGAGGTTGTCTCAAGGGTTGATGAAGCTGAGAATGACTTCATCGGTAATCTGTTGACAGCTTCTATAACAGTTTGGAGCAGGCTATCGGTCTAGTCCTGAAGGGCTCGCCTGTGCCATTCTCGAAGCTGAAGATGGTCCTCTCCCGTGGCATTGAGTGTATCCGGGACTTTGAGGGGTACCATCAAGCTACTGCTCTAGAGCTCCTGGTAGACGACCTTGAGAAGGACGTGGAGGAATGGCGCCATTACCATCGTTCCGACGCAGCGTCTTTGGCTGATGAACGGCTCACACGTCTTGTCGCCCAGAGGCGCGAGGCTCAGCTCGCCGCTCGAGAGGCTGCTGAGGCTATCTCCTCTGACTTGAGGTCCTTGGAGACAGAGGAAGCAGAGGTTGGGAGTGCAATTGACGCTTCCAACAGTGCTCTTCTTGATGCTGAAGATAAGGTTAAGAGGGCTGAAGAGATGATCCGGAAGGCAAATCTCCTCTTATCCAAGGCTACACAGATGCGTCATGAAGAGTCTGCGCGGCTTAAGCAGCTCAGGGCTCGAAGTGAGGAACTGGCGGAACGGAAGTCATCACAGAGGGCGACTTTGGCGGAGGTCGAGGCTCGTCTGGCTCAGGCGGTGGACTTCGATGAGGCTGAGCTAAGATCACAGGCGCTGGCCCAGGCTGCTGATGACAGGAGGACGAGGCTAGCTTCGCTCGGAGATCGGATCCGATCTTATCATGTACGCCTATAGGCTCCTCCATGTATCCCATCCCTTTTGGAATTTAATAAAAATTCATTCTTTTGTCGTCTTTGTTTGTTTGGATAATGAGGCATGGCTGTCTGTTGGTTCAGAGGTCGCAATGACATAACCGAATGGGACGTCGCCAGTCTCGAGGTCAGCCCTTTGCGGGGCTAAAAGGGGAGATACTTGCCTTTTGTAAATGTCAGCAAGCATCGAGATTGAGACTTAGCTGTCTGCTGGTTCAGAGGTCGCAATGACATAACCAATTGAGACGCCGCTAAGTTCAATGGTAGATGAAACTTGGCTATCTGCCAGTTCAGAGGTCGCAATGACATAACTGGTTGAGAAGCCACCAAGCTCAACAATGAGTGATACTCGTCTTTTGTAAATGTCAACGAGTATCGAGACCTGTCTTTTGTAAATGTCAACAGGACTTGGGATTGAGACTTAGCTGTCTGCTGGTTCATAGGTCGCGATGACGTAACCAATTGAGACGCCACTAAGCTCAATGATAGATGAAACTTGGCTATCTGCCAGTTCAGAGGTCGCAATGACGTAACTGGTTGAGAAGCCACCAAGCCTCAAAATAGGTGATACTCGTCTTTTGTAAATGTCAACGAGTATCGAGACCTGTCTTTTGTAAATGTCAACAGGACTCGGGATTGAGACTTAGCTGTCTGCTGGTTCAGAGGTCGCAATGACGTAACCAATTGAGACGCCACTAAGCTCAATATTGCAATGGAGTTTGGGAAGAGTCTCGTTTTCACGGGGAGAAACGAGGGAATCACTGTCATAGTTTAATGTTAACGTAACAGCGGAATATGTATGGTCCTACCATTCTATGGATGAGAATTGGTAAGTGACTTTGGAGGTCTCGCTCTCATGAGGAGAAATGAGGGGACTGCTGTCATAGGTTTAATGTTAACGTAACAGCGGAATATATGTGGTCCTACCATTCTATGGATGAGAATTGGTAGGTGATTCTGGAGAGGGAATCAAGTGGGAGCAGGTCCCTTGGGATTTTAAGCAAACCCCCAGCTATCAACAGGTTTGATATGCTTGGAGAAAGAGAGAGGCTCTCTTTGTGCGCATTCCGGACGCGCGGATCTCGATCAGAGGTGTAATGTTAACTTGATCGAGAGCAGGATCCTTGATTAAGGATAGTACTTTTTTAAGAACTTGCCATTGATCGGCATCATGAGGAGGTCGCCATCTGCAGTTGTAAGGCGGTATGCTCCGTTTGAATAGACTGTCTCTATCACAAACGGTCCTTCCCATTTAGGCTGAAATTTGCCTTTGGTCTTGTGCGTCATAATCATCGGTCGTCTGACGGCTAAGACTAGGTCTCCTTTGTGGAAGACTCTCTGCTTGACCTTCTTATTGAAGGCTTTTGACATCCGAGCCTGATATAGCTCGATGTGTTGCTGAGCTTGCAGCCGCTTCTCGTCCAGGGCTTCGAGCTCTTGAAGACGCAGGCGATCATTGTCTTCTGATGTCATCTTAGTAGTCAAGGCTACTCGCAATGATGGCACCTGGATTTCCAATGGGATGACCGCTTCGCACCCGTATACCAGGGAGAAAGGCGTATTGCCTGTCGGTGTCCGAACCGTAGTCCGGTAGGCCCAAAGGCATTCACCGAGCTTTTCGTCCCAATCTCGCTTGTTCGAGGAGACAAACTTCTTGAGCAGCTTGATGATTGTCTTGTTGAATGCTTCTGCTAAACCATTGGCGGCAGGATTGTAGGCGGTTGAAGCCACATTCTGAATTCGGTATTTATCGCAGAACCGATAGAACCCTTGGCTTACGAACTGGGGACCATTGTCATGGATGATCCGTCTGGGTACACCAAATCGATGGATGACATGGTGTTTGATGAAGCTAACCAGATTGGAGGTTTTAACTTCGGCCAACGGTGTGGCCTCCGCCCATTTTGAGAAGTAATCGGTTATTGCCAGGATAAACCGGTGACCTCTTGCCGAAGAGGGAC
Organism: Agave tequilana; assembly: GCA_038442645.1. NCBI lineage: Eukaryota > Viridiplantae > Streptophyta > Magnoliopsida > Asparagales > Asparagaceae > Agave > Agave tequilana. Next base: position 8,382 of record JAVJIF010029892.1, on the reverse strand, counting down.
TGATTGGCCCTACGACATCGATTCCCCATGTTTCAAATGGCCATGAAGCAACAGTAGGGTGGAGCAACTCCGAAGGTTGGTGTATGAAGTCTGCATGGACCTGGCACGCCTTACACCTTCGTGCATATTGGGTGGCATCGGCCATCATGGTCGGCCAGTAGTACCCAAGTCTGTGCAGCCTGTCTTTAAGCTTTAGACCCGGCTGGTGAGCTCCGCAAATGCCATCATGTGCTTCTTTAAGCACTTCCTGTGCCTCTGAATGAGAGAGACAACGGAGGAGGACACCGTCATATGAACGACGGTAGAGTGTCTTCAAAGTGGGATCATAGTAGAAACGGAGCGACCTTCGTCTGATGGACGCCGCTTCTTTGGGATCGTCTGGAAGCAGACCGTGCAGAGCGTAGTCAATGAGGGGGAAGCGCCAATCCCTCGGCTCAAGATCCACGGAGATATAATGGACCTCTTGGATCCTTAGCATATGCTTGGAGCATACGAGATGCCGGGTTGCGACTGTGAGGTGATACTCGGTATCGGCCGGTAAGGCTAGCGTCGTCGCTAATGCAGCGAGAGCATCCGCCTTGGTATTTTGAGATCGGGACACATGCCCGATGTAGAAGCCTTCAAATAAGCTAGCCAATTCGATGGCTGTATGATAATAAGGCACCAGGTTTTCATGGCGGACTTCATATTCGCCTTTGACTTGACTGATGACCAGCTTTGAATCGCCGTAAGCTTCGAGGTAACGTACCCCCATTCCCTGGGCGAGCTGGAGACCGATGAGCAGAGCATTGTATTCGCTACATTATTAGAGCATGATTCTGTCAAGGAGAATGCTCTGGGAAGGATATGATCCTGTGGGGAGATGAACACAACCCCCACTCCGGCAACAATCTTCCCTTTGTGGCCCATCCGCGATGCTCCGTCGAAGAACATCTGCCACACTTCCTCTGCTGAGGTTGCATTAGACTCGAAGACTTCATCAGGGATGTCTTCGTGAAGTTTTGAATGTTCTGGAACTGGGTGAGCAGCTAAGAACTCTGCAAGAGCCTGGCCTTTAACTGCCTTCTGAGGAGTAAAGGTCATGTCGTATTGAGACAACAGAAGTGCCCATTTAGCCAACCTTGAATTCAGCGACCCTGGCTTCGTCATGAGAAGACGTAAAGGGTTCACCCTGGAGATGACATGTATGGTTTGGCCAACCAAATAATGTCGCGTCTTCTGGACAGCGAAGACGAGAGCTAAACACTCTTTCTCAATAGGATTGTAGCGAGATTCCGCTCCTATGAGAGTCCTGCTCAGATAATAAATGGCCTGCTCGTGGCCATTGTCGTCCTTTTGAGCGAGGAGGGCACCGAGGGAATAGTCCAGAGCTTTTACATAAAGCAAGAATGGTTTCCCTGATGTAGGGGCCACTAAGACCGGAGGTTTTGTGAGATACCTCTTAATGTCTTCATAAGCTTCTTGACAGGCTTGGTCCCATATGAAGGCAGTACCCTTTTTCATGAGACGGGTAAAGGGCTGGCAACGGCCCGAAAGATTTGCTATGAATCTTCTGATGTAGGCTAATCTGCCTTGCAAGCCTCGGAGCTCTTTGAGGTTCCTCGGTGGATGCATGTCCTGTATGGCTTTGACTTTGTCTGGGTCCAGATGGATCCCTTTTGATGTGACAATGAACCCAAGGAATTTGCCGCTGGACACTCCCAAGAAGGATTTTGTCGGGTTCATTTTCAGCTGATGAGCCCGCATTATGTCGAACATCGTTCTCAGATCGCGAAGATGTTCATTTTTGCTGCGGCTTTTGACGGCAATGTCGTCAACATAGCATTCCACCGTCTTTCGGAGATGGTCGCGGAAGATCATGCTCATCGCCCGCTGGTAGGTTGCTCCGGCGTTCTTCAGTCCGAAGGGCATTACAGTGTAGCAGTATACCCCCAATGGCGTTCGGAAAGAAGTATGCTTCTCGTCATCAGGATACATCTTGATCTGGTTGTACCCTGAGAAGCCGTCCATGAAAGACATCCTTTCGAACCCGCATGTGTTGTCGATCATGACATCAGTGATCGGCAGTGGGAATTCATCCTTGGGACAGGCCGTATTGAGATCACGGTAGTCGATGCAGATCCGTATTTTCCCATTCTTCTTGAGGACGGGGACTATGTTAGCCACCCAATCTGGATGTTGTTCCTCCCGGATGAAGCCACAAGCAATGAGCTTATGAACTTCGGCTTCAATAGCCTCCATGATGTTTGAGCGGAACCGACGTTGTTGCTGCTTGACTGGCTTAACGTCGAGCTTGATGTTTAGACGGTGCATAGCGACCTGTGGATCAAGTCCAGGCATGTCTTCATAGCTCCAGGCGAAGACATCTATATACTCTTTTACGAGCATTATCAATTCTTCCTTTTCGATAAGTGATAGGCTTTCACTTATGAAAATCGGTTTGGGATGATCTTGACTGCCCAAGTTGACCTGGATCACCTTGTCTTCGGTAGGTGGCTCGCACAGCTCAAACCGCTTTTCCCATTGAAGGCTCAATTGCTGGGCCCATGATTCCTCATCGGCAACCTCTGCGGGTTCCAACTGACTGCTTGAAGTCATGAGGCTTTCGAATATCCCACCTATGCTGACATCAGAATCCCATTCGGAGGATGAGGCCGACTGTGATGGGATCGATCCATCGCCTTTGACCTGAACTGTTGTTGATGATGTGGGTGTGACATACCCTAACCCCCTGCGTGTACTATCATAGTAATTTGCAGGTTTCCCTCTTGGGACGGAGTTACGCATCAAGCCGCGTCTTCCTTTTCCGAAGTTTAGGCCCGCTCCCTGCTTCAGGTTGTAACCCATCTTCTTCATAATATGGCGCGCTGATGGCGCGTAATGAAAGAACTGTGGAGCATCCGACTCTGAGCTTGAGTCTGTAGTTGAGAATCTCCCTGGCCGGGCTCTGCCGAAGATTATCGGCGCCTGACCTTGCTTGAATGGAGGGACTACCAGCGTGGCCCCTTCTACGGCTTCCACAGATGTGCTAGCCACACTCGGCTCATGTACGGGCATATGAAGAGAGCCATCCATCATGGATTTAATCGACTCGATGCTCGCAGGATAATCAAAAGAAATATTATCATTAATTATCCATTCGCCTTCCTCCTCAGGAGGGATCTTACATCGGGGATCATTAAAGCATGCTACAATTGGCTCGCCAATTAGAATGGCTGGCATGCCCGTTTCGGATTCCGAATCCGCCTCATTGCCCTTTCATCATCGTCTGGCAATGGTTCTCCCGGCGTTCCACTAGCCTCTTGATATAGGAGAGCATCAGTGAAGTAGTTTTCCACCCCCTTGAAGGGTTGCTTCTCAGCGAAGACAGTTCGTACTGTCACATCATCCTCAACATACTTGAAGCACTGATGGAGAGTGGAAGGAACGATCCAGTTGGCATGGATCCATGGTCGTCCCAGTAGCAGGTTGTATGATGTGTCAGCATCAATGACATAGCACGTCACTTCTGACTTCAAGCTTCCGATTCTGCAGCGGAGCCGAATCTTTCCAAGCGGATGGCTGCTCCCGGCGTTGAAACCATATATTGTAGTGGTGGTTGCGGATAACCTGTACAATGGTATGCCGAGGAAATAGAGGAGCCTTTTGGGGATGATGCTGAGTGCAGACCCCGGATCTACTTGTACTCTTTCAATGCATGTTGAACCGATATATCCGGTATAGTACAGAGGTCGATCATGCTTGTTGTCTTTGAGAAGCATATCTTCCGCCGTAAAGGTAATAGCAGGCACCTTGGATTGTGCGTGATGGCACTCTGAGCAGGAAGGCCGCATCTCATCACCAGGAACCTCAGGCATGCATGTCAGAAAGGACTTCGAGTTGGCCAGCGCATCTCTGAGTGCCTCTCTTGTCTCTTTAGAGAGACGAAGGAGCTCGTGTATTGTGATACGAGCTGGGATATTGGCTAAGTGGGCCAATATATCAAAGCGAAAGGGCGTGGCTAACCCTTGGCCTGGCGGTTTCTTCAACACATGGTCGAACCGCACTTCCTTAGGCTTCTCTTTCTCTTTGGTCAGAACTGGAGCGGATGTCGGCATTGGTACTGACGTCGTTTGCTGTTGTATCTCGTCAGTAGACTTGTCATACTGCCTTAAGTATGACTTTCCAGACCGGGTGCCCGTCTGTTGAGGTGCATCTGCCTGCGCTGTACAGGCATGCTTCTCTTCTTCTGAATCGCTGAGGGAAGCCGAAGTAAGATTACCATCATCTGGCAGGACAGAGATGACATTGCAGGACTTGCCCTTTTTGCTGGAGTCCTTCGACGTCCGCTGTACGTCTTGGACGAGGTCAGGGTGTATCCACATAACTTCTCCTGTCTCCAATGTCAAGGGACGAGACCCTTGCCATCTTTAGCTATGGTTGAAGAATGCTTGACTTCCACAGCGGTGTGGGGGCTGGATAGGTCCCGTCGGGAACTGTGACCTTCTGAGCAGTGCCGAACTCAAGAGTCACCATATTGGCAGTGACTTTCTTCTGTTCCGTCTTCAATGTGAGGACTCCGGCGTCGACCAAAGCTTGAATTCTATCCTTGAGAACATAGCACTTGTCAGTAGGATGGTGGATCATCCTGTGGTAGAGGCAGTATTTAGGGTCGTTTGTACGCCCTATCTCATTGGGACGCCGAGCATCCGGTAGCTTCATTTTGTTCCCTTTGTGGAGCAGATGGAATATCGTGACCACCTGGTCATCTCTGAAGGAGTACTGCTTCGGAGGAAACTTGGGCTCTTGGCTGTTGACGCCGCTCTTCTTGGCCTTTGACTGCATGTCCCCGGTCAGCTCGACGGACATAATCTCCTTCCCTTTAGCTTGGGAAGACTGCGGGAGATCGCTACGCCCTTTGTTGTTTGTGCCCCATTTGCTTCTAGGGGCGGATGGCTCGAACTTCTTAGCCGATTTCTCGGCTATCTCAGCTTGTTCGACCAATTCCTTCCAAGTATGGGCTTTGACAGCCCCCATGCGGACTTCTACTTGATCCAAGAAGTTGTGCCTGCATGTCTGTAAGAGCATGGGTAATGGCATCCCTGCTGGCACATCAGAGATAGATTTCTGAACCGCTCAATGTATTCACGGACAGATTCGCTTTTCCTCTGTACAGTGGAAAGGAGCTTGTCCATGGTCACTTCGGTGTCATCCTCATAGAAGCGAGAGAGGAACCGAGTTTCCAGGTCAACCCAGGAATTGATAGAGTCCTGAGGAAGGCTTCGGAACCAGTCGAATGCCACCCCTTTCAAGGTGCCGATGAACAACCTAGCCATGATGGCGTCGTTGTTTAGAACATTACCGGTCTGGGACGGAAATAGTAGATGTGCTGATTGGGCGAGCTCTTACCATCATACGTATGCAACGTTGGTGGTTTGAACTTTGGCGGATATGGCACCGAATCCCACTCCAGCGGATAAGGACGGACTGCCCCTACCTTCTTTAATTCATCCCTCTGAGCTAGGGATGCGATTTGAGCTTGAAGGCCTTTAAGGACTTCGGCATCCAGGGAAGAGCCTCCCTTAGATTTCTCCGTCTTGCGGATCATTGCTGAGATGCCCCTCCTCGTCATGATTACTCCCGGTATCATCATTCCGGTGCTGAGGAGCTGAGCGAGCATCTGTTGAATATTGTCCAGGGCCTCTTGCTGAGTTCTAGAGGTCTGCTCCTGAGCTTCCAAACGCTGACGAAGATCGTCATTGGCGTTATCGGCCATATTAATCGATGCTTTGCCCGTTCGCACAGAACTGACTGTTGCTGAAGAGGCATACCCGCTGTCTTCATCTTCTCCATCAGATGATTGGGGTGATCGTCTGGACTGTGGCGAGATTAGGGCCTTTGAGGAAGAAGGCTGCTCATAATTATAGGGTATCGCTACCTGGATCTGGTGTTTCGGAAAACACCTTCTTCGCGCACCAAGACTTCACCTAAGCCCGGGCTATAATCTGAATCTGGGGAGCCGAAAGGGGTATCATCAGATGTATGACCTTCCCTGTGTCGCTCTCGTCCTCTTCCGGTCATGTTGACGGACGCGAAGGCTGGGCCTCGCGAAGCACTCCTTTCATGATGTTTCTTTATGGCACGTTGCGGACAACCGGTCAAACACCGATTGACGGTGTGGAGGTGCCATCTTGATTGGATATTGCCGACAATGGGCTGAATGGATTGTCACAAGTCGGCATCCTCTTTGACAACAAGGGGAAGTGGTTTGGAGAGACTCCAATTCCCGCTTGTTTGCCAAGAATTGTCGCAGGTTAGGCTCAACAGAGCCTGAACAACCCGTGGAGAGGCCTTTCTGGAGCGTACAAGGGATGATGCTCCGTTCTTCTTATCCTGCAGAAGGGATTAGTACTGAATAGTACTTTGGCGCTAGCTTTGCCGACAGGTGCGAGCTTAGTGCCTGATGAATCGGGAAGCGGAGCACGCTGTGGTGCTTTGCCCGCTATGCTGCGAAGGGGATCAACCTCAGAAACACTGCGGTCTTAGCCTTGCGGCCGCGAACCCAGTGAATTTGTTGTGATACAATAGCTTCGCTTGTGCGAGCGAGGCTAACAGGAGGCTTTGCTGCCCTTGATCAGGTGACGGTATGATTGCCGTCGTGACTTCATGGCTGGCAGCATCGTCAGGGCAGATGGGCATCTTACCCTTTTCTTCGCGGGAGAGGCGCAGTCTCGGCATGACTACTCCGGGAGCTTTGGTTGAAGACTCTGTTTAGGCTTCCATATCAGCCTTGACAGGGGACGCCTAGGTTCGCAAGGAACCTGAATAGCCACAAGCGGGGCTGTGGGGTGCTGGCAAGATTCTGCCTCTGGTTTCTGATTTGAAACCTTGGTCATGAAGACCTTCCTGTGCTTCCGTGCTCGAAGCGTCAGGCCACCCCCAGAGAGGACTTCTTCAAATCTTCCTTGATCGATCTGGATAACCAGGTCTCAAAAGTGCAGGATCTGGGCTGCGGGCATGTTTCCTTGTTGCGCCAGAGAACTGCGGCAGATTCGCAGAGGACCTTTTCCGTCTCCGCAGAGACTTTGCTTGAAGATTTAGCCAGAGAAGATCTGGCTGCACCGCTTTTCTGAATTCAGAGATAGACCCAAAGGTCTGTTCGTCGCATTGCGACACTTGATTCTCAGCAGAGGAGAATACAATCCCCAGCGGAGTCGCCATCTTGTTTCCATTATGTTTGCAAAGGGGAAAACTTACAAATAAAAGTTTGAGGAGCTAAATTACAAGTATTCTCAAAAGATTACAAGTAGATCTCTCAGAGATTCTGGGAAAATGTGCCGATAGGAGTCTGGTCAGCGCGCGACCACTTTGTCCCTTTGACGATGCGAGCGATGAAATTCCCTTCTCGCCTGGTTCGGGGAATCAGAGAACAGAAGGTTGGTAGAACCTCTTGCTGCTTCTCAAAATCGCCTTCGATAAGGAATTCCTTCTCGCCTGGTTCCGGAGATTCCTTGAGAGGAAGGACGACGTTAGGGTATCAACACCCTGGTTAGAGAAAGCAATTCTCTAAAAGGTCTCTGAATTCCGGGAGCGCATGGTGCGTCGTGAAAAAGCCTCTGCTTGTGGAGTCTTCTCTCTTCTTTTTTTTTTTACGATCGATCTCCTATGCCTTCCTGCCTCTCTCTCCTTGTAACCCTGGCGGGCTATTTATAAGGAAAGCAAGGGTATAATCGTCCCCTTTGAAGATATGGAAACAGATTGAACCGAATCTGTTTGAATCTGGAAAGTAGCCTTACTGCGAGGCTAGGATAGCTTCTGCGGAGCTAGAAAATGGCAAGTCGGTTGATCTGTTTTGATCCTTTCCATATTGTGGGGGATTCTCCTTGATCCTCTTACTCGTTTCAAGAGAGTCAAGAGATTGCGGCAATCACTGCCATATTTGAATCCCGATTGGATTTGATTAGATTGAATCCGATCTCATCAGGGGATTTTGATTGGTCAAAGGTTGACCATAGCAGGCTGATAGCGGAGCTGCCCGCTTTGAAGCTCATAGCGGAGCTAGAGGCAATTCCTAGCGAAGTCCGAAAAGAGGCTTTCGGCGAAGCTATCAGTCAGCTTCCTGGCGATGCTCTGGATGATGCTAGCCTCTCAAACGAGGCTATTCCCTTGGGCTAATGTAATGCTAAATGCTAGCATTTTAGACCTGCTGAGGTCTGTTTAGAAACAATCCGGGTCACTGTTCTGCTTGCTGGATCAGTGGAGTCCAAAACGCTTTCTTTATCCCTTGGAGGTGGGCGAAAACTGGTCTTCAGCTCGTCTGTCCCTTGTCTTTTGTAAATGTCAACAAGTTTAGACATCGTTCGGGACCAATGAGAATCTTGTCTTTTTTAAGTGTCAACAGTC